>JANRMT010062814.1:127638454-127659020 GCA_026402145.1 Polypterus bichir lapradei
AGATAGATAGATAGATACTTTATTAATCCCAAGGGGAAATTCACACACGCCAGCAGCATTATACTGATAAAAAAAAAACAATATTAAATTAAAGAGTTATAAAAATGCAGGTATAACAGACAATAACGATCTCCTTAGTCTGTCAGTGGAGCAGGACAGTGACAGCAGTCTGCCGCTGAAGCTGCTCCTCTGTCTGAAGATGATACTGTTCAGTGGATGCAGTGGATTCTCCATGATTGACAGGAGCCTGCTCAGTGCCTGTCGCTCTGCCACGGATGTCAAACTGTCCAGCTCCATGCCTACAATAGAGCCTGCCTTCCTCACCAGTTTGTCCATGTGTGAGACGTCCCTCTTCTTTATGCTGCCTCCCCAGCACGCCACTGCGTAGGAGAGAGCGCTCGCCACAACTGTCTGATAGAACATCTGCAGCATCTTATTGCAGATGTTGAAAGACACCTGTCATCTAAGGAAGTATAGTCGGCTCTGTCCTCTCTTGCACAGAGCATCAGTATTGGCAGTCTAGTCCAAATTATCATCCAGCTGCACTCCCAGGTATTTATAGGTCTGCACCCTCCACACACAGTCACTTCTGATGATCATGGGGTCCATGAAGGGCATGGTCCTCCTAAAATCTTGCTGGTGTTCAGTTGTAGGTGGTTTGAGTCGCACCATTTAACAAAGTCCTTGATTAAGTTCCTATACTCCTCCTCCTGCCCACTCCTGATACAGCCTACGATAGCAGTGTCATCAGCAAACTTTTGCACGTGGCAGGACCTCGAGTTGTATTGGAAGTCCGATGTATATAGGCTGAACAGATCCAGAGAAAGTACAGTCCCCTGCGGCACTCCTGTGTTGCTGACCACAATGTCAGACCTGCAGTTCCCGAGATGCACATACTGAGGTCTGTCTCTAAGATAGTTCACAATCCAAGCCACCAGGTATGAATCTACTCCCATCTCTGTCAGCTTGTCCCTAAGGAGCAGAGGTTGGATGGTGTTGAAGGCACTAGAGAAGTCCAGAAACATAATTCTTACAGCACCATTGCCTCTGTCCAAGTGGGAGAGGGATCAGTGTAGCATATAGATGATGGCATCCTCCGCTCCCATCTTCTCCTGGTATGCAAACTGCAGAGGGTTGAGGGCATGGCAGACCTGTGGCCTCAGGTGGTGAAGCAGCAGCAGCAGCTTTAAAAGGATAAATGTGACACTTGTGTGACACAGGATAGCTTAGGATGTGACAGGACAGAGAGAAAGAAAGAAAAAGAGAAACTGATACTAGCAATCCTAAGTGGGCAGTCAGAATCTGCCAGGGGTCCTGTCGCTGTAGTTGATGTGAGATTCTGAGAGCAGGCAGGTGGCCAGTACAAGTCCTCTAAGCTGGTAGGTGGCAAAGAAGAGGCAACCACGGCATAGTGGTGCAATTTTCTTAGTGCCTGTTGACTACACAGCATTTTAAACTCCTGTTTAATGAAGATGGTTTTGATTGGTTAATAATTAATGAAAAAAAAAAACTTTTCTAGTCATCAGGGGCATGGACAGAAGTAGGAAAAGGGGAACACTTATACCAAGTCTCTGGGCTTGTGAGGGTTCCAAGATGGTCTATTCAGGTATTGTTTTTAGAATAACAGTAACCATATCAGTAAGGGTGGTGTGGGAATGTATAAGAACTTGTAGAATTGTGTTCTCTATAAGCCACAAACTTAGTTTTCTTGCCATAAATTGTCCCTGCTGCTAAATAACATCAGTCTAGTTATGAAAAACAAATTGAACTGCAGCTTTTTCATGTTACACTAGTGAATACTAAGAAAATATTTGTGAGTAGCATGCCAAAAAAGGAGTCAGACTGAGAGAACAAGAAATGAAGCATCTGAACAGTAACAAAAGGCAAAAATTGAAGTAAAAAATGACAAGCAAGTGCTTAGAACCAACTTTTGAGAAGTTAGTTTTGAGGATAAATTGGTTCGACAAAAAGGGGTTTTGTATCAGTAAACTAAAATGAGGACGTGCTCAAAAGATCAACCTTTTAATCCATCATTTTGTAATCAGGAGGTCAGGACCTTCCATAGCCCCCAACATCGTGGGTCGCTGACCTAATGATCGGAGAAATAAATGGTGCTGTCTGTAAAAAGACAAAATGGTGCCAATGACATTTCAAAATTACTGCACACAAAACAAGCCAGAACTCAACAAACTGACTTCAAAATTAGATTTTGCACCTTTAAAACTTACATGTCATTTAGTACACAAACACCTATTGAAAAATTTTAAACAACTCAATTCATGACAAGCAGCCAGCATTTCCCTGGGTAGTAATTCAATTTCAGCCTTTTGAGATTATTTTTTGTAAACTCTTGTCAAAAGCTAGCACATAAAAGGGGAGCAGACCACCAAAAACTCATACAAAAAGCCAGAAGAACCCTGAATCAGGTCTCGACCCCAGGAATAGGCCTCACCCTTGGTAGCTTATCCCCTACATATATAGTAGGTAATACAAGCTGCAAAGGCCCAAAATTGGGCTAAAGCTCTTAAAAAATAAAAGATTCAAAATGGAGAAAAGTGAAACCATGGAAACAAAAAGAAAAACAAGTTCATTATATTTAAAGAGTTATTCAACAGAATTAAAAAGATACAACAAGAAAAACCAAGGAATTAAAAAAATGTATTAAAAATAGGCAAAACCTAAAAGCAATCAAAACCAATAAATACAAATGAAAACAGTACCTTACAGCAAAAGCAGGGGTGAAAATTCTGAGAATCTAAAGACAAATGCATAAGAATCAAAAACCAGAAATCAAGATCACAATGCCAAAGCCATAAAGTCTCCCTCAACTTCAACTTAAATATTGCTAGGGACAGTACCCTAGCTGCCTAATTAGGTGGCTGTGCTGATGACCAAAAACACATAGTTGACATAAAAAAATAATTTAACAGAAAACAAAATAAGAATTAATAACATAATAGGAAAATTGAGGCTTAAATTGTAGCAGTGCTACCACAGTAAGAACTCCATTTCCCAGCAGCCCCAAAGAGAATCGCCCTCATTAGATGACAGAAGCGAGAGCAAAGGCTGCTGGGGACAAGAAAGGCCAGTGGGAAAGTTGTAAAGGGGGCCCATTGGAGCAACAGGAGATCTGTGTTTTATGTAACCTGTTTGATGTGTCTACTGAAAAGTCAATTGTGCCCTGGATTGTTTCCCATTAGGATGAATGGACTGTCTCATGCCTGCCTGTCGTGTGTATAGTGGTGGATTAATCGCTGTGCGTCTTTAAAAGGAGTGTTAATTGTTGTGTTAAAATTGTATTGCCGTAAAGAAAAGGGGAGGTTTGTCTGATTGGTCTTGTTTTGTACTGGGTTTTCCATCTAATATATTATTTATTCATTTGTTGCTTTTTTGTCTCTGTGAGAGAGTGTGTGTGTGAGTCGGGCCAAGGCTGGGTGCGTTCCTGGGATCCCCACCGAAAAAATAAATAAATCACCATCAAAGGCAGTGAGAATCTTAGTGGGGTTTTTTAGACTGCTACAAAATAACAAACAGATTAAATAAACATGTCATAAACTTGAGGCAGCAAGAAGCACTGAATGGAATGACACACACCCACACTTACTTTCAAAAATAAGGGTACCTGGGGTAAAACTGTGTGAATATAAGCAGAATCGCCATAGGACCAACCAAGATCCATTTAGCTGAGAGGCTACAGCACATACCAATCTGCCACAGTGAGAGTCAAAAGCAAATAGACTTTTTTCACAAATATTATTAAATTATTTGTTGAACTATTTAAATATGACATGGCTTGATCTAGGAGACAGGCCTCCAATATACATTCTAATATAGATTGGCGGCCTTGTAATACAGTGGGGAGCTCTGCTGCCTTATAGATTCAGCATCCTGGATTTGAATTCTACAGTTGGTTGTTGCCTGTGTGGATTTTAAAAATTCTCTTCATATTGCACAAATTTTTTTTTCTAGTATTCCTGTTTTCCTCATTGCTAAGTATGAAAGTTTTTTTGGTAAAAATTAATAAAAGTTCAAACAGCATAACAGTTGACTTTATTCATACTTTTATAATTATTTTTAGTCTTCTCTATCTGAAAAGACTTCCATCCATCCATCCATCCATTATCCAACCCGCTGAATCCGAACAGGGTCACGGGGGTCTGCTGGAGCCAATCCCAGCCAACACAGGGCACAAGGCAGGAACCAATCCTGGGCAGGGTGCCAACCCACCGCAGGAAAAGACTTCCACAATTGGAAATGTTTCTGATACTGAAAGATCACGCCATGACTTCCCATTACTAGAAGTGTACCTCAGCCATTAGATGTTTAGAGAACAGATATTAAATTGGCTTATTTTCCTGGAAGCTGTGGCCAGAATATGTTTTTTATTTCAACAGGAACATTATAATTATGTAATTTGTTCTTTTTCTTATTTGCTCTTGCAACACTTTCTTTAAAAATCTGCTCAAATGACACACATTCATCCATTTTCCTACACCTGTTTCATTCAATTTATGGTCATCAAGTGCAGCAACCAAGAGCAGCAGGAGCGCACACCTAATGGGTGTCCTATTTTACTTAATGTATTAATGCATTTGTTTTCAACAACATTTTTTGTCTTTATGAATGCATAAAGGGTATAAAAATGAATAGCCAATCAATACTGACCAAAGCTCATTTGCATCTAAAATCGACCTATCAGTCTCATATTGCTTGTAACTCGACAAGCTGAGTAATGAGTACAATCAAAAGACAATAAAATATAATAAGAATCATGGAAATGTTCACCAATACAACAACAGTTAGAGGTGTGTCTACTATAAATTAATGATTGATGAAAAACTAGAAAGGAGTATGGGATTGATCGAGTAACGTATCCACAAGTGAGGAATGTCTGAGTGCATTCCTGCTGCCATGTTTCAATAATGAGTTGAATCATTAAATCATTTCAAGCGTGGCCTGGAATTGCATTTGTGCCACTTCCTTTGTGTGACAGTCAAGCCAGCAGAAGTGCTGGTGCCCTAGAAGTGAACCTACGTGTTCAGATAGACTAGCATTTATCTTCCTTTGCTTGTAAATCGTAAAACTCTAAAGGGTGTATCATACCTAAATAAAACTGATAGCATACTACTTTCTTTTTAATTTGTTTGTCTTTTAAAGAAATTAGCGGATAATATTAGGAACAAGTTTTACACAGACATACTAAAAAAGGAAAATTGTCCCACAACTTAACTGCACACACCCTTTTGATAAGGGAAAGAACCAGAGCTCTTAGAGGAAAATCCATGTGTATTAACTAGGTCCATTTATCTGCTCTCTTAACTGTCTTATGTCAATTTTTAGGTTGTGACTAGGCAGACACTGCCCAAGACAGAAACCAACCATGAACTGAATATGAGTCCATCTCAGAGCATACTCATACTAATCTAAAGTACTAGGATTTTGTACCATGCTAGCCTTTATGAATGTAGTGAGAAGTCAAGCAAAATGACACTTTTTATTGGCTAACTAAAAAGATTACAATATGCAAGCTTTTGAGGCAACTCAGGTCCCTTCTTCTTCAGAATTACATCTTTCCAGAAGAAGGTGCCTGAGTTGCCTCGAAAGCTTGCATATTGTAATCTTTTTAGTTAAAGGTCTCATTTTGCTTGACTTCTCACTATACTATTCAAATTAAGAATTAATGGTCGAATGAAATGCACATCAATGTTGTGATGAGATAGAGTCCCTGAATTCAATGTGAGTAGTGAAAGAACCAGGAGATAATAATGTAAAGAAGGATCATAGCCAAAGCACTGGGACAAACCAAAAGGCATAGAACCGAAGGAAACCAAAACCCAGCACTTGGCCTACTTAAAATTGAAACGAATACTAGAGATCGTTATTTATTTTTTATTCAGCTGAAGGATAATCTTGACTCGTGCTGTGGCCATATTCATACTGGATGTTCTGGTAACATTACAGATGCAAAAATCACAGTCATGGGGCCTGTGATTCACATCACGTAAATTATAAACAGTATAAATAAAATAATTACAAATTGTTCCCAAAATGAGTTTCCAATACTAAACCCTGCAGAATTTAATGTGTTCTATGACATATGTTAAGTCAGAAAAAAAATGGAATTACCTGGAGAAAAGCCAAGGTTATAATAATTACTGTTACCACCAGGGCTATGCAGTCAAATGTCCTAGACAGAGTTGAAATGCACCGATTCCGGCTAAGTGTAAATTTCAAAATAATGTGTTAAAATTTCCAATTTCACATATAATAATTCAAATAAACTATCTTTTCTTCTAGCCTTTTGATAAAAATATAACGAGATTTATAAATGTGCAAGTTTTGTTCATTATGAAATGTTAAGAAGGCATTTGTTTCTCCAACTGCACACTCTGATGTCTTTATCTTCTTATGCAGTGGCCCATCCGAGGCCTTCCGTTTCTCTTTCCATACTGGCTAGATCAGCTGTGCTCTTCTCTCAAGAAGTAATAGTTATCTTTGTATTAAATCTTCAGTTTCTTGGCAATCTGTCACATGGAAGAGCCTCCATTAAGAAAAGAAAAGCGGGAAATTGGTTTCATTTTGGCCATTTCTGAACCAAAAACCAAACTTTACAAATGTCAGTACCTTGTTACCCAAATAAACGTAATAACAGGTTTCAGTGGTACCAATGCAGTTAGAATGTTTTCTCTAATAGCCAGTCGGCATGTACATATGAATAATTATAAGAATAAGCTAAGGTGAGTTTACCATAAGGACACTGAAAGAATTGCTGCTGGAAATGGGACTTTGCAGCCATACTACAGTATATGTGAATAATAAATTACAATCAGTTATTTCAAGAAGTAACAGTCATAATGGTATCTTGATAAAGAAAAGTTTCAATTTCTATCAAAAACATGAACATTTCTGCTTGACCCCAAACGTTTGACCGGTACTGTACTGTATCTGTATACTGGCTTAAATTGCAAGTAGAAGAGGAGCCGGAGTCGATGGTACAATAAATTAACGAGTCGGAGTCAGAATCAAAAGTTCTGTGTACCAGCTCCACAGCCCTGGGGCTTCATGTATAACGCCATGCGTAGAATTCGAACTATAACATGACGTAAGCATAAATGTGTTTACGCACAAAAAAATCCAGATGCATAAATCTGTGCGTTCGCCAACTTCCACGTTCTTCCGCTACATAAATCCCGGTCAGCGTGAAAAGTAACGTACGTGCACGCGCCTGCTGTCCCGCCCCGTCTCCTCCCAGAATTACACCTCTTTCAATATGCAAATTAATATAAATTGTCCTCAAGATCAGCCTTCTGTGAAAAGACAATGGCAAAAGTACAAGGGAAAATAGAAAAATTTCAGCGAATACCAAGTGGAGGCAAGGAAAAACTTATTATTTGCTGGTTTAAACAGTGGTATAAATAACAAAAGGAAGCTGATCGAGTGACATAGTGTGTTGGAGAAACTCTAAAGCTCAAGTTCATATAGTTGCACGGTGCTCGAAATAAAAAAGAAGTTGTCACATATCAAAGTCGCCATGAAAAGGCGAGTCGTAGCCCACCGTCTGAGTGTCATATGAAAGCTTATTAGGGTACAGAGAACAAAAAAGGCACACAGTGGGGAAAAAAGCACAAAATGTCAACTTTAATCTTGAAATTTCCACTGTAATCACGTATTTATTTTGTCATTAAAGTAGAACTTCATCTTAAAATCGTTTAAGTTACTAGTTTCTCAAATCCCATCGTAACTAAAGTAGCACGTTAAATGCTTTGTTTTGTATTTGATCTTCTATGTGCTCTAGTGTGTGAATCACTACGTGCTTCCAGGCTCTCCCTTCCTCCGACAGGACGCAGAATCCATTACATTAGTAATATTACAGCTCTCTGAATAATTAAAATATTGAGAAGTATACATAATATAATTTTCATGATGATAGGAGTTAAAGCATGTTATTAAACATGGGAACATGGTGGCGCAGTGATTGTTCATGTCTCACGCAAGATGCTTGCTGCGCCATGCGCAACCTTCGTTGAAATACTTTATTACAGAAGTACTGTCTCTTTCAAACGTACTAACCCCCAATTCCTGTCCTTTTCTTTCTCCAAAATACCCAATCGCCACACAATCAGCTCTGTAATAGATGTTAAGCCATCTGTAAGCTTAGAATGCTGATTCTTCAAAACTTTTAAGGAACATTGAAATATCTTCGTAATGTTTAATTATTCTATCCATCTATCCTTCCAGTGTCGCGCCAGCCACAGAAAGAATACAGCGTGAGACAAGAACAATCCATGAACGAAGTTAAAGCTCCTGGCTAGTGCTGCGGCATAGTAAAGTTAAACCTTTAACTGTATAATATAATAAACATATTTTGCTGCATTTCATCTTAAAAATGATATCACCATCATATGTAAATACGCGCTTTATAAAGTGGCTCAGGCTGTGCAATATTATAACTGTATCACAAGTTTACAGTGAGGTGATTGTACTTATAAGTAAAGACAGTTCTACAAGGAGCACTTGATGGACTGATAGGGTGTGTTTGGAGTTCTTGTGATGAAACTGTTTCTGAACCGCGAGCTCAGTACAGGAAAGACTCTAAAGCATTTGTCGTATAAGAGCAGTTCAAAATAGTGAATGACTGAGACAGTGTGTGCTTGATGCTGTATACCAATAATTCTCTTTCCGATCAGCTGCTGTACAGCTGTGATTCACACTCAGATACAGTGATATAAATACTCCGAGTGGTGCAGTGAGAGTAATATGGAAAAAGATGATGCAATGTGGCAACCTCTAATGGAAACAGCTGAAAGAAGAAGAAGAAGGTGCAGTGAGAGTAACAACGTTAAAGCAGTTATGGTATTTGAAATAGTTTGACCATTCTGTGGACCATTATATTGTTACATGTTAATTACATTCAGATGCATTAAACTAATAAGCAATATGCGGTTAATTTCAGTGTATATATAAAGCCGCGTCAGGGATGTGGATCTGAAAAAGAAAGATAAAGCACACAGGAACAGTAGCACTGCTTCGATGCTGGGTACTGCCAGTCTGCAAAACTAAGCGGAGAACTTAAGTATGACAGGGTACGAGCTACCGTGGAAATGTGTGTGGCTTTATGCCAAGTTTAGGTTTTATACATCACGATTTGAACATGGAAACGTTCTTACACAACATTTTTGTGCGTATGCACCATTTATACATGAGGCCCCTGGTTATCACCAAATAGGCTACATAAAATTTCTTATGTATACCCTTTTCCTTCTTGAATACAACCGCAACTGTTCTTCCTGTATACCAATTAGGCTAAAAATGGGACCTGATGAGGATGATTTTTAATGTTTATTTTCAGTATTTACAAGACTGAGAAGAAAGAATAATGTAAAAATTTCACCTTCACTTGATAGAACCTTCCATTGATTAAAGTCTTTTCGAAAATCAGCCTCAACTTCAACATCAGTTTTCATTTTTTCTGGTATGCTCACACATTCAACCTTGGAGCTTCTTTAATTCTTGAGTAGTTCACCTGTTCTTCTTCTCTATATATCAAAGGTCAAAGTTCACAACAGAAAAAAGGCAACTCTATATGGCAGTTGCCATGTTCAGTTGCTCCAGTATGATGCTTATGCAGAAGTGTCTTGTACTCTTGTACAAAGACTGAAGCACTATTTTTCGTCAAACTCCCACATATCCAAATCCTTCAACAACCTCTGTGAAGAGCTGGCTCATCACATATTATTTCCTTCCTATATCTTAGAGATGCATAAATATGGCCCATCATCTGATTCAACATTTATGTTTCCTTCTCCTGCCCCTCAATGGGTACTGATTTAAGCTTGGCTTCTCTCAACAAACTAATAAGCAATGAAAGTGAATAAACTTACTGCAAAACTTAATGCAGAATCATTAGAATCACTTTGCCGTGTGCCACTAAACAAAGTAAAGGTGCCTGTTCATGTAATTAAATAGGCAGTTGCTCACTTCCATTATCACACATTTAGATAATTTCCAGTTTTGGATTTTTTAACGGCATGATTATTTTCTGAAGGTAATGAACGGAAAGCATCGAGTCAGAAGCTGATGTTGTAACATTTCTGTGATTAAAGCTGCCTGTTCCTTCATGGACACGCTCCCTGGTTTCCAAGTTCAAAACACAACCAGAGATTAAATCCTCATTTGCTTGCGGAGCGTCTGTCATAGACTCAAAGAGCATCGGCCTCAGCCGTCTAAAATTGATGGACTCAACCGACTTCAAAGCTCACTGCCTGTAAATGATTCATCATACCTGGTTTAGTGGGGTTTGATCAAACTTTTATATATCCCATTTAACTGAAGACTTTATATTGTTGAACCTTTCAGAGACAGGATCATTGTAGACTTACTAGGTAAAGCAGAATTATACTTTGTGCATCTCCAGTTTGCCTAAACTGAAAAAATAAGCACCTTAAATATGGCACATTTTGACTAAAATGCATGGCTGCTTTAGTATTATATATTACTTCGATATTTACCAGATGTTTCTAAGAGATTTAATGAATACATTTTAATTCCTGAAAAAAAAAACTATCAAATAAATCAAATGTTAATTTTCACCAAACACAGACTGGTAGTTTTAATTGCCCTTTCTCCCCATGTAACTGCAGGTTTACCTCCTAGCACACTGGTTTTTCTCTCACATCCCATTTATATTAATTGGAAAATGAACTGTCCCCAGGTTTAGCAAGTGTATGTTGTGATGGACGGCCAGCAGCTCAACCAGGACGAAACCCCCAGAACGCTAGATGGCAACTTCTGGGCTGAAGAAAATATGTCTCCATCTGACCCGGAAGTGCTGGTGATTCACATGGACGGAAGGATAGAAGCACTTCTGGGTCAAGGACTATATAAAGTACTAGTGGAGACCCAGCAAGTGAGCCGGAGTTGGGGGGAGTGTAACGGAGCTTGTTGGGAGGTGTAGTGCTTAGGAGAAGTGTATTATTTAGTGTTGTATTGCTGAGTTTAATGTGGCTGTGGTGCTTTGAAGGAGAAGAAAAGAAATTAAAATACTTCTTGGTGCTTTTACCTGGTGATTTGGCGTTTGTCTGGTTTGAGGAGCAATAGTGCACTCTAGTGTTACAATGTGTATATTCTGTGAGGACTAGTGCCTAATCCAGGTTTGGCTCATGCTTTTTGCCTATTGCTACTGTGGCTGGTTCTGGATCCCCGCAATCTTCAGGTTAGATTACTCAAATTCAAAACACAGATGAGTAACTGATGCTAGTAATTTGTAAACATATAAAGCATTGCTTTATAATAATATATAATATATATATATAATAATAAAATGCTTTTAAAATGCTTCTGAAGAAACACAGCAGGCAAACAGCTCACTTGTCAGTAGCCATATCACCCGCACTTCCAAATAATTAATCCACCTAAAGCTAAGCATGTTTGGGCCCTGTTTGTATTTGGATGGGATACCATTTAGGGAAAGCTATCGTTGCTGCTGGAAGTGTTGGTGAGGCCAGCAGGGGGTGCTTACCTTGTGGGCTGTGTGTGGATTCCAATTCCCCAGTGTAGTGACAGGGACACTGTGCTGTAAATATGGCACCATCCTGAGATGTAAAACTGAGGTCCAGATTCTCTGTGGTTATTAAAGATATCTGGGCATCTATCGTAAAGTGAAAGGTTTTTACAGATGTCCTGGGGCTCCTCATGCTTGCCAACCACCTCAGAATCTTCAGAGACACTGTCCATGTCCAAAAGGACCTGAAAACAGTTTGACACTTCGAATTCTGGGGCTGATACTGCAGGACAGTGTGCGCGCTTTACCTCATGGCCGTGACCCACCTATCTCTATCTGTCTGGTCTGGAACACTATCACTCTAAAGGACACCTGGGCAGGTCAGCCAATTCTCTGCTAAAATGCAGACCAGCCAACTCCTCCAGTTCAGCAACGCTGAGGCCAATGTGCTGGATAGTTGGCATCTCCTCCAGATGTGAGACTTTTCTTTGTCTGCTCTCCTAACTTTGCACTCCCCTTATTCCTTACTTAAAAGCTCTTCTCTCACAACATTTATTTTCCTTCATATTAATGAACCCTTACGCTATCACCCTCTTAACTGCTCTACTTTCCTGACTGCTAAGAACTATTCAATTTTGAAAAACTCTGTTACTGAATATCCACTGCTAGTTCATTTCTTACTGTCTTATCTGCTTTAAGACATATGCCTTAACACTGGCTGTCTGCCTACATTTCACAGAGCCCTTCTCTTTACCACTTTGAAGTTAGCCACTACCTTTTTCTTTCCCCACTAAGGAATCATTTCTGTTACTTATAACTATTCATTGCTACAATGTCGGTTATTTACTTAGAGAGATGCCGGTGTCAGCTAATGTTGCTTAATGCCTTGCCTTACCAATGCTACTTGGAATACAAATAACAAGAACAGATACAAGTACAAGTAACTTTTCCCAACACTATTCCAAACACTCACCTGCTTTTGCCCTTGCCTGGGTATTAAGAGGGGAAAAAAAAGCAAAAAACACTTCTAAAGGGAAAAAAAGCTTTAAAAATTCCAGCACAGCTGTTTAGCGGCAACTAAAACACATTTCATTTACAGGAAGACCATCACAACGGCACAACAAAATAATAATAAAACAATAATAAATTATTTATTATTTATAATGAACTCAACAATTATCCTGATGGTCTTTATTCAATATTTGTTTACAATTCTTGTATGTGTGACCAAGTAAATTATCGTGTGGAATTTTCCAGCTTTCTCTTTTACCATCTTCTTGATGGCTTTGTTTTTGACATCAGAACCTGGTTTATTATGGCCATTACTAACTTATATAAGATTCAGGTTCAATGGAGAATCGCCATTGAATTACAAAAGTTATTTTCCAAAATAGCTTCACCACTGCTGCACAGGTGTTATAAAATGGGTCACAAATCAAGCTAGAGCAGGGGTGTCAAACTCCAGGCCTGAAGGGCCGCAGAGGCTGCAAGTTTTCAAATTTGACTTTTTTCCTAATCAGTGACCAGTTTTCACTGCTAATTCACTTCTTTTCCCTTCATTTTAATAGCCCTGTTTTTAAGGATTCAGTCTTCAGAATTTATTCCTTTCTTCATTAAATGACAGCCAAACAGAAGTGAGATGTGAAACAAGCTGACAGATGACCAATCTCTTAATGAGAAGCTAATTCTTGCTGTTAGCTTGTTGTTGCTTCTTTTCTAAAACTGTTGATTTTTCTGTTTTTTCTAAGAACACCGTCAAAATATGTTGGTGACCTGAGAGATCAACCTTACCGAGACCATCACCTTTCTTTATTTTCAGATATTGTGTGATGTGCCGGCTTGTTTTGTGTCTCATTATTGTTTGGCTGCTAATTAAAGAAAAAGAAACAACTATGGGGCCCGAGTCAAGTTAATTAAACAAAGTAATCAGCAGCAAAAACTGGTCACTAATGAAGAAGATGGTAAGAATGAAAACCTAAAGCCACTGCGGCCCTCCAGGACTGAAGTTCGACACCTGTGAGCTAGAGAGTTGGAGCACCACCTTGTAACTGAGTTTGCAAAAATAAAGAAAACATGAAGTAAATGCAGAGTAGTCTATCCAGACTGAAGTTCTGAACAGGAACTGAACCAAGATGGTCAATATTCAGGGGCCTCATGTAAAAACTGTGCATATGCAGAAAAATGTTGTGTACGTCCATTTCCACGCTTACATCACGATGTATAAACACTAAAGCCACGCACATATTCACACCAGGTCAGTTCCTTCTGCACACAAGTTCTCTGCTTGATTTTGCAAAGTGGCGCCACCCAGTGTCAAAGCAGTGCTACTGTTCCTGTGTGGTTTCCGTTTATTTTTTAGATCCACATCCCTGACATAGCTTTATCAAATACACTGACATTAACCGCATACCGTTTATTAGTTTAAGGCATCTGATTGTAATCAACCCATAACTATATAATGGTGCACAGAATGGCCAAACTTTTCCAAATACTATAGCTGCTTTAGCGTTGTCACTGTCAGTGCACTATTCAGAGTATTTGATCAACTGTATCTGAGTGTGGAATCACAGCTCTACAGCAGCTGATTGGAAAGCTCTATGGCAAATTGTGTCAAGAGCAGGGAGAAATATCACGGTACAACTTCTAGCACACGCTGCCTCAGCCATGCGCACAGTCGGTTTGAACTGTTACCATTTGGAAAATGCTTCAGAGCCTTTCCTATACGGACCTTGTGGTTCAGAAACAGTTTCATCCCAAGAGCTATAAATGCATTCAATCAGTCCTGGTAGAACTGTTTGTACTTATAAGTACAATTGCCTCACTGCAAACTTGCATTACAGTTATAATATTGCACAACCTGAACCACTTATGCTTTCATATTGTATATTTTTCACTGTTTTCTATCCTATTATTAATATTGTTGTTATTTTACCATTTTATAGGAAAATAAGTATATAGAGGATCTGCATATTGAATCTCAATGTACCATACAATAACAATAAAGGAGTTCAATTCAATTGAGAGTGTGTATTTACAGATGATGACGAATGGCTTCTAAGTTGATTTAGATTTCCAGGCACTATCTTCGTGGAGCTCTTGATATCATTTTAAAGTTGAAATGCAGTAAAGTATATATATTCCATTATACAGATACATTTTAAACTTTGTTTAAATAATGTATGTTGTTAATGATTAAATATGCAAGGACACGGTGGCGCAGCATCAGTGATGAGCTGGTACCCCATTCAGGGATTGTTTCTGCCCCGCACTGTATGCTTGCTGGGACTGGTGTGACCCTGCATGGATAGATGGATGGAATAATTAAACGTGTACTATGAAGACATTTCAATGTTCCTTAAAAGTTTTGAAGAATCAGTGTTCTAAGCTTACATATGGTTTGACATTTATTAAATAGCTGATTGTTTGGTGATTGGTTATTTGGAGAAAGAAAAGGAAAGACAGGAATTGGGGGTTAGTATGTTTAAAAGAGACAGTACTGCTACAATAAATTATTTTATTGAGGGTTGTGCACAGGACAGCAAGCATCTTGTGGGAGGCAGGAACAATCTCTGGAAGGGACGCCAGCTTATTGCTACCACTACGCCAACGTGCCTCAATGTTTTATACATGCTTTAATTTCTAACATCATGAAAATGATATCAAGTATACATCTTAGTATTTAAATTGTTCAGAGAGCTGTAACATCATGAATTGAATGTATTCTGTGTCCTGTCGTCATTAGAGAAAGCCTGTTTAAGAAGCATGTACTGATTCGCACACGTAAGGGTACAAAGAATATGAAGCATTTAACATGCTACTTTAGTTACAATGGAATTTGTGAAACTATTAAATTAAACGATTTTAAGATGAAGTTTACAATGTTCTACTTTAATGATAAAATAAACTACGTGATTAAAGTGAAAATTTTGACCTTTTTTTCACACTGTGTCCCAGTTGTTTTTCTTTTCTCTGTATCCTAATATGCTTCCATATGACACACAGACAGTGGGCTACAACTCACCTTTTCACGGCGACTGTGATATCTGACAACTTCTTATTTATTTTGGGCACTGTGCAACTTTCTGAACTTGAACTTTCAAGTTTCTCCGCCACTCTGTCGCTCAATCAACTTCCTTTTGTTGTTTATATCACTGCTTAAACCAACAAATAGTACATGTTTCCTTGCCTCTACTTGGTATTCACTGAAATTCTTCTTTTTCCCTGTGCTTTTGCCATTGTCTTTTCAAAGAACGCAAAGCATAAGGGGCTATTTATATTTATAAGCATATTCAAAGAGGCGTAAGTCTGGGAGGAGTCAGGGTGGAGCGACAGGCGCATGCATGAATGTTACTTTTCACACTAGCTGGGATTTATGGAGTAGAAGAACATGGAAGTTGGATTTATGCATCTGGATTTTTTTGTGTGTGCGCACATTTCCACTTTTGTCCACACATCATGTTTTAGTGTGAATTCTACACACAGCGTTATGCATGAGGCCCCAGGTTATCAGTTCAAGTGGAAGGAAGGAGCAGGTCCAGAAGGATGAACACAGAAATGGCATCATTGATGGAGTGGCTGTGAATCTTTCATTCTGTAGTGGGAGGAGAAGACAAGATATTAGTACAGAGCGCCAACATCTAGTAACACAGGTAATTACCTTTACCAAAGCCCTTAAGATGTTTCTCATGCACATGCAAGTAACAGTGCTGATTGAAAGGGTGGAACCCGGAGGTGAAATAGAGACGAAATTACATCTCTTCGTCCAGACATCCTGCACTCTAACAGTGGAAATAAAAAACAGGGAAGTGGCAGTGCCACTCCTTTTTCCCTTCCACCGTGTCCTTTTAAACTATTTCCCATAAGACACCACGGTTTCATGTTTGAAGAAGGATATTAACTGGTCTTGTAGGTAACAGTCTAACTAGCAGTAGCTGCCTAGGATCACAAATATAATAACCACCACAATGATTTGTCTTCCTCTATGTTCTATTTAGAGGTACAATTATTAGGGTTGATGCCTCATAGCTCTAGTGTGCAGAATTCAAATCCTGGCCTATCTTTATGAAATTTGTGCATTCTCCCATGTAAGCCTGGGTTTTCCTACAGGTATTCTTTTTTTTTCATTAAAACATTACTACATTAGAAAAGTTGTGATGAGAAAAGGACATCCAGCCAAACAAATGGTTCTTTGTGTAAATCTGTGATTGTGAGGTCATTTATGTTAGGTAGAATGCCTAGAGGGGGCTGGGCGGTCTCGTGGCCTAGGAACCCCTGCAGATTTTATTTTTTTTTTCTCCAATTGTCTGGAGTTTTTTGTTTTTTCTGTCCTCCCTGGCCATCAGACCTTACTTTTATTCTATGTTAATCAGTGCTCCCTAATTCTATTATCTTATTTATTTTGTCTTTTTTCCCTTTCTTTATTATGTAAAGCACTTTGAGCTACATCATTTGTATGAAAATGTGCTATATAAATAAATGTTGTTATTGTTGTTGTTGTAAAGAAAATCTTTCTAACATTTTTGCGAAATCTGCCGTTCATAATTTTCCAACCATGGCCCCATACTCTTGCTGCATAATCTATTTTAAACTAGCAACTGGGATCTACTATACTAGTTCCTTTCAAGGTTTTAAACACTTCAATCATGTCAACCTTTAATTTCCATTGGATTAAAATAAAATGGTTCAACTCCTTCAATCTCTCCTTATAGCTTATACTGCTTAGTCACAGAATCATCCTAGTTACTCTTCTCTAGACTTTCCCTAATGCTGCTGCATTGTTTTTGTAACATGGAGTCCAAACCAGCACACAGTGCTCCAAGTAAGGCCCTACTAGTGTGTTATATATCTTAAACATAACCTTCCTTTATTTATACAACACACTGTGACAGATAGCCTAACACACTTTTAGCTTATCTGATTGCTTCTATACACTGTCAACTGAATTAAGACACAAAAGGGATGGGTGGTTGGATATTTGTTCTATGCCCTATGAAATAATCAACCATTGCACTAATTGTTCAAGAAGGATTCTCTTATTAGAACATTTGCAATTAGAACCAACCATTCAGCCCATTAAAGTGCTCCCATCTATTCACTTAATTTATTTTCACAGATATTAAACTTTGCTATCAGTTCTCCTTATTCATTTTTATATACAGAGACAAGAGAACTTTAATGTTGAATAGAAAACTTAAGTTAAATTTAGAAATATTGAGTGTTATTTATAACATCCCAAACTTTTTAAAAAGCATTTTCTGCTGACTAAAGTTATATTTTTCCTCACTTTAGGGAGGCTGGTGGACAGTTCCTGATAATTAAAGTCACAGTGTGCTCGGCTGAGCTAGCTGTTCTTTTGTAAGAAGTTTTAGGGAAGCCCACACATGGAGGCGAGATGTAACTTTGGCACTAGGTAGTCTACTAGATGCCAGTTATATGCTGTATGGTGTTTGACATATTGCTGAAAAGCCATCCCCATCCAGCCTACAAGTCTCTCAACAGGAATACCTCTTACTTTAAGTGGAATGCAGAGGTTAAATTATCCTCTTGACCTAATTATATGATGCTGAATTTAATGCAACACTTAGGAAAATCATATGAAATTTAAGTAATGTTTCAGGAAGAAATGTTCAGGTTAGGTTAGTACATGAATCTTCACTGTGAAATGACTGATAATTAAGAAAACTGCAAAAAAATCATGGATACTGCAAAATGAGGCATTAAACAAGGCTCAAGTCAAAGCGCCTCCCTCTGTTCACACACTTTGTTTTATCCAAATATCTTTAGAATTTATTAAAATGATTTTGATTAGAACCAGCTATTCAACCCCAAAAAAAACAGATCAATCCCATTCGACTAATTTCTACAAGATAATATTGAGCTGAGTTTTGAAGGTCCCCAAAATTACAGTATGTTCTTTACCACATTACCACAGTGACTTACTCCATGTGGCAATAGTTTTGGGTATGATGAAAAACTTCCTAATGTTTGTTCAAAATCTGTCCTTAATACATTTCACTTTGTGTCCACTTGTGGAATTCATTTTAAAATAACAGCTGCAAGGCACTGTACTGTTTCCCCTCATAACTTTAAACACTTCAGTTATGCCATTGTTAATGTCCGTTTGCTCAAACTCAAAAGGCTCAACTCCTTCAACTTTTCTCTACAGACCCTTGCAGTCCAGGAATCAGGCTAGTTACTCTCCTCTGGACTTTCTCTAGCGCTGCTATGTATTTTTTCTAATATGAAAGTCAAAACTGCACACATTACTCCAGATGAGCAGCTTAAGTATAATCTTCTTTGATCCTTCTTAATGGCTACAGCAAACTGCCTACATGTAGAGAGTCAAGAGTCCATTCTGACACGATGGGCACTTTCAAGTTTTAAGACTCCAACTGCATATTCAGACCTAACATTTTTACTTTCTGCATGCAATACTTTATATTATTTACATAAATTTCATCCATCAAAAACCTGCCCAAACCTGTATTCTATTCAGGTCCCTTTGTAATAATTCAACTGATTTTATTTTATCTGCTCTTCTACCAAGTTTAGTGACACCTGGAAATTTAAGCATCTTATTTATGTTATTACGAATGTTTATATTTAAAAAGCAACACCTCCAAAACAACTGAACCCTAAGGGACACTAGGGGTATATCAAAAGTCACATGACAAAGGTCGACACTTGAAAACTGTCATGAATCGGTGTTTCTTGGTCTTTGGAATTTATTTTTATTTATTTTTGATTTATTTTTTTGGTTGTTACTACCTTTGTAATGGCACCATATTTTGGTGGGGCCATTGTGTGATTTGTTTATCGTTGACATTTTGCGATAATTTTGGGTAAACACAAGGCTACACAAGTATTGTTTACATTTGCAATGCTTGTTTCCAGCCATGTGCTATGAAAGTCACATGACAGATTGTGTTAAAACTATTAATGATAAAATCTCAGAAACGAACAGCTAATCTGAGGGAATACAGGTAGGCTAAGATGAAAGGCCATTAACAGGCCGCTTTAGTCTGGATTGGAATCTATACTAATAAAAGGCAAAGCCCTCACTGACTGACTGACTGACTGACTGACTCATCACTAATTCTCCAACTTCCCGTGTAGGTAGAAGGCTGAAATTTGGCAGGCTCATTCCTTACAGCTTACTTACAAAAGTTGGGCAGGTTTCATTTCAAAATTCTACGCGTAATGGTCATAACTGGAACCTATTTTTTCGTCCATATACTATAATAGACTTCTGGTCGATGGCCGTGGGAGGCGGAGTTACGCCTCCCACGAAATTTAGTGCCTGCCCATATTAGGCCGTCCGTCAGCGGCAATTCAATAGAAACAATGCCGCTAAATATTCACGGGTGCAGGACTGTGCTTATGCAGACGAAGATGAGATGATCAGGGTGGTGTTTGGCACAAACTCAGCGAAACTGCGAGAGAAACTTTTAAGTGCCGGGTCTTAGCTAAGATTAAATACAGCCGTGGACATCGCACGAGATGGCACCAGCACAGCTGAGAAGCTTCGATGCATGTACACCGAGCGGCTCACGTGAACTGACGCAGTGCACGGACAAAAAGCAACAGTTCCAAAGAGTGCTGAACAAAAACCGAATTACACAATTGAGAAGGCAGCAAAAAAATATGAAGCGTGTGACACATGCAAACATATTCATAAGTGCAGCTACTGCGGAAACAAAGCACACAGTGGAAAAAGTCAATGTCCCGCTAAAGGAAGACAGTGTAAAAAAAAACCCGTGCATGCAGTGTGTCACGTCTCAGATAAAGAGGAAGACGAGCTGTTTATTGATGCAGTAAGAAACAAATCGATGAATGAAACCTGTCATCTTTACAACAATTGACAAACACGGAATGTGACTTGAACACAACACATCCTACAAATACGAACCTGATTGAAAGAAATAATGATAATCAAATCCTTGATGACAGCAACACTCATAACACTCACTAAAAAATTACTGTATATTGACAATCATGTTACGTTATTTTTAAAATGTTCCCTTTTCTTTTTCATAACTTCTTTAACACACTACTTCTCCGCTGCGA
>JANRMT010062814.1:127664020-127694718 GCA_026402145.1 Polypterus bichir lapradei
AACTTTAATATATAAAGTCATCGCTGGAATATATAAAGTCAAAACTTGAATATATAAAGTCAGCGCTGGAATATATAAAGTCAAAACCTGAATATATAAAGTCAGCGTCCGAATTTATAAAGTCATTCCTGATTATATAAAGTCAACATCGGAGTACTGTATATAAACTCATTCCTGAATATATAAAGTCAAAGTCAAAATATATTGATTGAAACGACTCAGGCACATTTTTAGTAAACTAAAAAAACTGAAATAAGTTAACAAAAACGTATTCAGAAAAATAAATTAAAAAAACACTGTTCGGTTAATGTTTTGAAAATGATGCATGTGCCCTGCCCAGGATTGGTTCCTGCCTTGCGCCCTGTGTTGGCTGGGATTGGCTCCAGCAGACCCCTGTGACCCTGTGGTCGGATTCAACGGGTTGGGAAATGGATGGATATTCCAGCGCTGACTTTATATATTCCGACGCTGACTTTATATATTCAAGTTTTGACTTTAAATATTCCAACGCTGACTTTATATACTCAGGTCTTGACTTTATATATTCGGGAATGACTTTATATATTCCGACGCTGACTTTATATATTCAAGGTTTGACTTTATATATTCCAGCGCTGACTTTATATATTCAAGGTTTGACTTTATATATTCAGAAACAAGTTTTGACTTTATATATACCGACGCTGACTTTATATATTAAAGTTTTGACTTTATATATTCTCGACAGTGACTTTATATAATCAAGTTTTGACTTTATATATTCGGGAATGACTTTATATATTCAAGTTTTGACTTTATATATTCAAGAATGACTTTATATATTCAAGTTTTGACTTTATATATTCTGACGCCAACTTTATATATTCAGAAAATCAATGTATTTGCCTGTTTGGCACCCCATAATATATATATGTGTGTATATGTATATATGTAGATATGTATGTATATGTATATATATGTTTATATATGTATTTGTGTGTATATATGTGTGTGTATGTATGTATGTGTGTATGTATATGTATGTGTGTTTATGTAGATAGATATATATATATATATATATATGTATATATATATATATATATGTGGATGTATGTGTATATATGTATATATATATATATATATGTATATATGTGTGTGTATATATATATTTGTATATGTATATATGTATGGATATGTATATATATATGTTTATATGTGTGTGTGTGTGTGTATGTATATATATATATATACTAGCAGAATTACCCGCGCTTCGCAGCGGAGAAGTAGTGTGTTAAAGAAGGTATGAAAAAGAAAAGGAAAAATTTTAAAAATAACGTAACATGATTGTTAATGTAATTGTTTTGTCATTGATATGAGTGTTGTTCTCACATATATATATATATATATATATATATATATATATATATATATATATATATACTAGCAAAATACCCGCGCTTCGCAGCGGCGAAGTACTGCATTAAAATTTTTATTAAGAAGAAAATTTAACCTTTTTAAACTGAGGGAAAATATGCCAATAATTATTTGTTAAGGATCTCTTTGTATACCACATTGTGAGTTCGGCCATCCGGTTGTAACATGACCAAGCTGTGCGCTGAGCTTACTCTTGAGCATGCAACTTACAGTTGGCCATGTGAACAGTAATCTTGTCTTAAATCTCACAGCTTGGATTGCTGCTGTCATAATCAGTTTGAGGTTCATGGTTTGTTTCAATTACGACAGTATTTGCAGGACTTGTGTTGAAGTGACATTCGGCATCTGTCAAGCGTTGTAAGCTTACAACCGGTTTCATCGATAACTTCACATCCAGCTTTTGAGAGTTTAAACATTCATAAACATCAAAGTGTCCACTACTGAAATCGTCACCTGTGAATGTAAGATGTTTAAGAGGCATTGGCGGTTGTCGAAAGGTGTAATATATTTGACCATTTCGGTACACTTGAAAGCACCAACCGAACAATTCAGCGGCAGCCATCAACTCACATGCAGAACCATAGGTGAAGGGCTTAAGCATTTCACTCTTCTAGTGCTCCTGTGTAGTATAATTATCTCCTGTACCGTCATCAGTCCACACCTTGAACCTGTCCCAGTCATTCAATACATAAGACACAATGTTCTTCCAGATATCAAGAGTGAGCCTGATATGGCCGTGCAATATGTAACACAGAGAATGGAAAAGGTAGGTACCATCTCCGGGCATGGAAACCACTCGGTAAGTGACAGTTCTTTGATCGATGGTGATTACCTCGATAGACATGGTAATGGGGGTTGGAATGATGAAGGAAATGGGTACCTGAGTAACGTAAAGTAAGTGTAAAATACCTATACAATAACTATAATTGTAATAAACAATAAAACAGCGGAGAAGCCGTGGATTAAACAAAAAGGCTGTAGTTATCAGCAGGGAGACGTGAATCCCGTGGCGAAGCAAGGAAGGGAATGTAGAGACTGGAGCGATGGACGGCCTTATATAGGCAGGCAGCCAACAACGTGGGAGGCGTTGGGATGGGGGACCCAACGCCGCCTCACATGGTGACCAAGCTGCAGGCTATGGACGTATATATGTACGTAAGTAGGATTCAGTTAGCGTTGGGAACCCGTGTACCAAATTTCTTGAAGATGGGCCCATAAGTAACAAAGACTGTTGAAAAGTTCAATATGGCGGCCGACAGTGGCATCATACCACTGAAATAAGTACGTACATTGGTTTCGGTTAGTGCAGGGAAGCCGCCTACCAAATTTCGAGAAGATGGGGCCATAAATAAGAAAGTTCAACATGGCGGACGTTGTTGACCGTTATGACCGTTATGCGTAGAATTTCGAAATGAAACCTGCTTAACTTTTGTAAGTAAGCTGTAAGGAATGAGCCTGCCAAATTTCAGCCTTCTACCTATACGGGAAGTTGGAGAATTAGTGATGTTGGAAAATTCAATATGGCGGCTGACAGTGGCGTCATACCACCGAAATAAGTACGTACATTGGTTTCGGTTAGCGCAGGGAAGCAGCCTACCAAATTTCGTGAAGATGGGGCCATGAATAAGAAAGTTCAATATGGCGGACGTTGTTGATCGTTATGACCGTTACGCGTAGAATTTCGAAATGAAACCTGCTTAACTTTTGTAAGTAAGCTGTAAGGAATGGGCCTACCAAATTTCAGCCTTCTACCTACACGGGAAGTTGGAGAATTAGTGACGTTTGGAAAATTCAATATGGCGGCCAACAGTGGCGTCATACCATCGAAATAAGTACGTACATCGGTTTCGGTTAGCGCAGGGAAGTCACCTACCAAATTTCGTGAAGATGGGGTCAGCCTTCTACCTACACGGGAAGTTTGAAAATTGGTGACGTTGGAAAGTTCAATATGGCGGCCGACAGTGGCGTCATACCATCGAAATAAGTACATACATCGGTTTCGGTTAGTGCAGGCAAGCCGCCTACCAAATTTCGTGAAGATGGGGCCATAAATGAGAAAGTTCAACATGGCGGATGTTGTCGACCGTTATCGACCGTTATGACCGTTACGTGTAGAATTTCGAAATGAAACCTGCTTAACTTTTGTAAGTAAGCTGTAAGGAATGAGCCTGCCAAATTTCAGCTTTCTACCTACATGGGAAGTTGGAGAATTAGTGATGAGTCAGTCAGTCAGTCAGTCAGTCAGTCAGTGAGTGAGTGAGGGCTTTGCCTTTTATTATTATAGATATATATATATATATATATATATGACAGCAACACTCATCGATCACAACAGTGACAAAACAAGTACATTGGCAATCATGTTACGTTATTTTTTAAAATTTTTCCTTTACTTTTTCATTACTTCTTTAACACACTACTTCTCCACTGCGAAGCGCGGGTATTTTGCTAGTGGTTAAGTAAATTGAATGTATGAGGCCTCTTCACCCTCTGGGAGGAAAGCCCAGGCTAGAATAGGTGGTGGATTGGAGAACTGAGATTTGCTCACAAAGGATTGGCATGAAGCCTATGTCTATGTGTGGAACCACCCCCACCATTATAAAGGCTAAAGAGACCCACTGGTCAAATGGTGTTCATAGGAATGCACTTAGTGATTTTAGAGATTTATTCAGCTTAATTGTGTTTTCATTGATTTGTTATCTTTATAACTCTGTTTTTAAATTATTTTTGCTGGATTTGATCTTCGGGACTTTGTTTGCTTTGGGATTAGCTTTCAGGAAATTTCTGCTATGTCTTTGAGGCTTTTTGGAGCTTTTGGTTAAGAAGAGCATTTTGTAATAAATCTTTTTATTATAAAGAATTTTCATCTTCCCTTATTGTCTAAAAGCCAAAGGTTGATGGATCCTTTGGGGCTTTCTCTCCCAGGTTCATGATAGCTAATAGAAAGATGATGAGGCACTAGGTGTAATAAGGTATTTTAGAAAAGGCAGACACCCAAGGCATAAAGTATTATGCAGTTATCTTATTTGGGCACACCGAAAAAAATCATGCACTAAATTGCCAGATAACCTGCTTCATTACAGGGCTAACCCTGGACACACTTGAAGGTGGTGAGAAAAAGAGAATGGTGAAAAAAAAAAAAAAACTCCATCACCTCTAGGAGCTGCTCTTGTGGAACACTTTTAGCCACAGGCTCATTCAACCTCAGTGTGCTGAGAAGCACCAGTGTGTTATCCCTGTACTTACCCTTTACCTAGGGATAAGTGTACTCATTGCTTCGTTACTGGATTGGTCTACTGTCGCATCGTAAGATTAACAGACACATACATAGATATACTCATACACACAGAACTTCAATAGTGCCCTGTGAATGACACAAACACAGCTGGTTAATCTCTAGCACTTTAAACCACACAAGTGCATTACGAATAACATAACTTGGCACTCTCTTAGCACTTCAAGAGACTTACATACACACAAACCCTAACCACAACAATGCCCCATGAATGACACACACTCAGCTGGTTAGCCTCTAGCACTTTAAACCACACAAGTGCCTTAGGAATAACACAGCCTGTCACTCTTCTGGCACTTCAAGAGACTTACTTATTGTCAACACAAACAACATACGATGTTTAAAATATATCTCAGACCTAAATATTACTTCGGTGTCTAGAAATACTTTTAAACATACAAAGGCTCAACATCCTTGGCTATAGGCCATTTATCAACCAAGAATGCCTTACTTTACTTACTGTTCCCTACTATTAGGTGGAGCTCACACCCTCAACCTTAATAAACCTTACAGCACTGAGCATATGGCAAACCTTCGGCTGCAACAAGTGCTCAAAGAAATCTACCTTATTACTTCAATCACTTTGGACATATAGGCAAAGCATAGAATCTTAAAAGCAGCATAGTATTTATTACATGAATAATAATACCAAATACAACAAAGAAAATAGAAAATAATATAGATAATAAAGTCTATGTATATATATATATATATATATATATATTGTCACAAACTCGACTCAGAGTCATGAAATGGTTTGGGGCAGCCACCCGTATAATTGATTTCCTAACTGTAAAGTTGAATAAGTGAATACAGCACTGCTGTGCACAAAACAGAGTCCAAAACAGAACTAAGGGAAAAGGTGGAGGCTTTTAAAGGGGAAGACAGGAAGTGAGATCAAAGGGGCTGGGCTCAGGAAGGTCTTCAGCCATAGGTTCGAGCCCGGACCTGACATCACAGGGGCCGGAGCCGGCAAGGTCTCCTTCCATAGGCTCGGTCCCGGAAGTGACGTCAAGAGGGCCAGGTGGGATGTCCCATGAATTTTCTACAGGAAAGGGAGAAAAAGAGTCAGTGCACTCTGCCACATCCCAGTTGGACTTGGAATTGCCCTTACTCAAACCCTTTAGCTGCCTCCAATGTGCACGTGTGTGACAATATATAGTCTTTAGAAAAAGCTTAAGAAAAAGTAAAGACGCCATAGATGAATGTTACAGGGCGGCATTGATCTACCACTTAATAGTTGTTCATTAGATGCTTTGCTCACAATCAGATGGAAACGGCAGCACATTGCCGGCACCCTTTTCTGACGTTGCTCCGTCTTCTTCTTCTATTGCTCTTCAAACGAGGTATATTTATTATAAAAGATATGATTACTGCATGCACCTGATTGGCTGGCTGTCAAAATGATGAATGAATTTCCTCAAACTCTTTCATCAGTTTGAGTACATCTGTTTTCCCAAGCAATACAGTTTTTTCATGTTTTAACAATCTCCTGTCTCAAGCTGTAAACCAATTTAGTCCTGGTGCCCTTCCTTTCACAGGTGATAAAATCATCAATACAGCTTGAGGCATCTCCTAAATTCCTGCTCAGATCAAACAGATGGTACTGTGATTCAGGAAAAAAGATTGCTTTTGATGTTAACTGTCCATGCAAGTATTTAAGTTCATCTGTTGTTTTCTCTTAAGCAAAATATAATGAAAATATAGACCAAAATGTACATATTTTGCACATCACAACAAGGAGTCTTTTCTGGTTGCTGCTATCAGGCAATTCAATAGTTCCTCCCAACATCCAAAAAAATGCTTATACTCTTTAAGTTCATTTTGCAATTTCTGCACAATATCTATCTATTTGTCTATCGATTGATTAAATTATGTCCTGTGAATATGCAACTTTGTTTTTTATGCTTCTGTTGTTGTTGTAAATTTCCCCTTGGGATGAATAAAGATTATCTATCTAAACTAATCTAATCTAAAAATATATCATCCACTCCTGGGGCCTCATGCATAACGCCATGTGTAGAATTCGCGCTATAACGTGACATAAACACAAAAGCCCAAATGTGCTTACGCACAGAAAAATCCAGATGCAGGAATCTGTGTGTACTCTAACTTCCACGTTCTTACGCTCCATAAATCCCAGTCAGCGAGAAAAGTAACACACGTGCACACGCCTGCTGTCCTGCCCCAATTCCTCCCAGAATTACGCCTCTTTGAATATGCAAATCAATATTAATAGCCCTTAGACTCAGCGTTCTGTGAAAAGACAATGGCAAAACCACGGGGGAAAACAGAACAATTTCAATGCATACCAAGGGGAGGCAAAGAAAAACGTACTATTTGTTGGTTTAAACAGTGGTATAAACAAGAAAAGGAAACTGATTGAGTGACATAGCGTGTTGGAGAATCTCGAAAGCTCAAGTGCACAAAGTCGCACAGTGCCCAAAATAAAAAAGAAGTCACATATCAAAGTCGCCGTGAAAAGGCGAGTCATAGCCCACTGTCTGAGTGTCATATGAAAGCTTATTAGAGTACAGAGGAAAAAAAAAAAAAAGTAGGGAAAAAGCACGAAATGTTAACTTTAATCTCTAAATTTCCACTTTAATCATGTAGTTTATTTGGTCATTAATGTAGAACATCATAAACTTAATCTTAAAATCGTTTAATTTACTAGTTTCTCAAATCCCATTGTAACTAAAGTAGTACGTTAAATGCTTTGTTTTGTATTTGATGTTCTATGTGCTCAATGTGTGTGAATCACTACATGCTTCTTAAACCGGCTTTCTCTACCTCCAGCAGGTCACAGAATCCATTACATTCATGATATTACAGCGCTCTGAATAATTAAAATGCTGTGATGTATACGTGATATCATTTTCATGATAACTGGAATGAAAGCATGTTATTAAACATGAGAACACAATGGCGCAGTGATTGGTCATGTCTCACACAAGATGCTGCTGTGCCATGCGCGAACTTCGATGAAATAATTTATTGTAGCAGTACTGTCTCTTTCAAACGTACTAACCTCCAATTCCTGTCCTTACTTTTCTTTCCCCAAATACCCAATCGCCACACAATCAGCTCTGTAATAGTAAACGTTAAGCCATCTGTAAGCTTACAATGACGATTCTTCAAAACTTTTAAGGAACATTGAAATATCTTCATAGTCCGTGTTTAATTATTCTATCCATCTCTCCTTCCAGTGTCGCGCCAGCCTCAGCAAATATACAGCGTGAGGCAGGAACAATACGTGAACTTGCTAGCGCTGCGGCACCATGTCCTCACATGTCTAATTATTAACAATACAGATTATTTAAATGAAGTTAAAGTTTTATCTGTATAATATAATCAACATATTTTGCTGCATTTCATCTTAAAAAGGATATTGTCATCATATGTAAATACGTGCTTTATAAAGTGGCGCAGGTTGTGCAATATTATAACTGTAGTGCAAGTTTACAGTTGGGTAATTGTACTTATAAGTACAAACAGTTCTACAAGGAGCAATTGATTGAGTGCGTTTATAGTTCTCGGGATGAAACTGTTTCTGAACCGCAAGGTCCGTACAGGAAAGGCTTTAAAACGTTTTCCCATGGCTGAGGCAGCATGTGCTTGATGCTGTATACCGATAATTCTCTTTCCGATCAGCTGGTGCTGTGATATCCCACTCAGATACAGTGATATAAATACTCTGAGTGGTGCAGTGCGAGTAATATGGAAAAAGATGATGCAATATGGCAACCCTTAAAGGGAGCAGCTGAAAGAAGAAAAAGGTGCAGTGAGAGTAACAACGCTAAAGCAGTTATGGTATTTTGAATACTATGGCAATTCCCTGGACCATTATATTGTTACAGGTTAATTACAATCAGATGCATTACACTAATAAACAATATGCGGTTAGTTTAAGTGTATTTATAAAGCCGCGTCAGGAATGTGAATCTAAGAATTAAAGGGTAACCACACAGGAACAGTAGCACTGCTTTGACGCTGGGTGCCGCCAGTCTGCAAAACCGAGCGCAGAACTTGCGTACGACAGGGTATGAGGTACCGTGGAAATGTGCGTGGCTTCATGCCAAGTTTATATCACGATTTGAACGTGGAAACGTTCTTATGCAACATTTCTGTGTGTACGCACCGTTTATACATGAGGCCCCTGGTGAGCAGACTGATGCCCTCTTCATCCCTGGCATTTCACTTGCACTGACCTCTCAGACAGAGATCTACACAATATGTCATTTGATTTCTCTGGCCCTCCTATATAGTGTAATCTATATGGCACCATGTAACTGTATTATGCATTTTCATGCATTCAGTCTTTTTAAGAATGAACCTGGGGGTATCCCGCCCAACACAATCCTGGACTTTTCCTGCAAAGAGAAAGATCTGAGGCATCTGGAGCTTTGAACTCTTTTACAAGTGACTTCTCTATGCTCCAAGCACCACTTCCAGAGTGGCAGAACTAACTTTGACTATATGCATGATATACTGCATGTCAAATGTTGCAGCTCATAAATGTTTCAACTTTGAATTGGTTGTGCCTTTATGTGACAGTGTGCTTATGTGAATATGTGCTGAACTGGCAGCCCCTCTGGGGCACACAGTCTGATATTTACCTTGAAAAGTAAAATTGGACAATTAGAGTTAATTAAGGTTACAGTGCTCTCAGGTGTGAATACTGCCCTTATTCAGATAAACAGTGCCTAGGAAAGTCAAGAGCTGTCAGCCAATGAAGAGGTGCCCAGGGGACCAGACAAGCAAAGAAAAAGTGCTTCAGTGCAATGGACTAGCATGTTTATGTGTGTCAGCTCAGCTGTTTTTCATTTAACTGCTTACTTTTAATATTGTATTTTTAATAAACCTGTCCTGAGTTGGTGATGATGGCAGGATAGGTCCTAGCATGCAGCAGCCTTGAGTTGCAAATACAAGAAGTGAATTTTTTAATTGTAATTCTTTTACCATAAAAGTGGATTCTGTGGTAATGCAGATAGGATATCATTCAAAAAAGCAGATAATACTCTGTCTAAGCCAAATAAAAGTTACTGAGCTGTCATTTACACATGACTAAAAGAGAGCTTCTGTATTATCATCAATCATGAAAATACTTAAGCAGTTTCTTGAAGCACATCTTTATGCACCACATAAAAATGATGTTTGTCATTCAAACGCTGATTAAGTTAAAATAGGGATTGGCTTCACAGCTGGATAGGCATGGTTCTGCTTCAGGCCTCAGAATAACTAAAAGTGGCTATAAATGACATATATTTATTTTTTTAAGCAGTGGAGCAGAACCAGGTGGAAGTCAGGAGCCAACACTGTATTGTATATTCCATCTCAAAATATATTAGGCCAGTTCAGAGTCACCACTGCAATATAAGAGTTTTTTTTGGGATTGGATGAGGAAATTGAGAAAAAAATGAATCATGTTCTGGGGCCTCAACATTGTGAAACTTTAATGACTGAGACATCTTGCATGGTTACTTTCACTTGAAAAATGGAAGTTACAATCAGAGCTGAGCAGCTTTTTATCAGATATTATTGTAGTTAAAGGTACTTGGATAAAAACAAAGACCATTAGCATTGCTATGGTGGCTCACATATAAAATCCACTGAGGTGATCTGAGCTTTGGGAGAGTGTGTACATGTACTGGGATTATTTATTATCAGGTATAGGAATTATAAAGGCTTAGTGGATAGTTGCCTTGGAAAGGGAGTCTTTAAGCAAACTGCTAATAAATGTGCTGTGATATGCTAGAGTCTCACCTAGAGTGTTACTGCTTTCCATGTGCTGATAAGTTAAACGGCTCTGCCTCCTCATGCCCTTAGATTGGATACAAAAAGCAAGTTAAGTACAAAAGATGATAGGAACTGTCCATTAAAATACTGTCCATTTACATTTACAACAAACAACTTTGAACTTCTAAAGCATAACTAAAAATAAAGAAATACATTACAAGAACCAGTGTATCATAGCAGTGAATACTATAAAAGTATAAATCATGGGATTTATATATAAAAAAAATGTGGAAATCTGAATCTGCAAGTGCATCACAGAGTTTTATGGTCATCCTTGGTTTTTTCAGCATTAGGCAGAGACAGATTAAATATCAATATGAAGTCAATAACAAACTCTGGTGACATCCTAAGTAAAGCCTAAGTAAAACAGAAAATAAAAAAGCAGTTACAACAGAGCCTAAAGACAAGGCAACAAGGGCTTACTTCACTCATTTAACTTTGCCAGGTTCTTCAGATCTTTAGCAGTTTTTTATGTGGTCATTCCTTTTTGATATTTATTAGATACTAGTAGGGACACCCAGCACTGTCCGGAGTGGAATAAAGTACAAGTACGGTCACGAAATAAATTCCCCATGGGGGAAAAATGTTGGCCTCAAGCAAAAAATTCCCTGAGTAAACTGGCTGTGACGAGTAGCTTTGTACAATTTTTGCCATGTCACTAATAAAAGCAAATACAGTTACAGCAGGAAATATTTCAGAACAATACATAGTCTATGGTCCCCTGTACAAATGGGAAATTTGGGCAAAATTTGATAGGCTCACAGGAGTGGACTTGCATAGCTGGCAAACACACATTCAGTTTTACATATTAGAAGATAATTTTTTTAATTTAAAAGATTGTGGGGTATGTGGGGCTGCCATTGAAGCAGCTATTTCTTAATTCTTATTACCCACCTTTGTCTTTGCTTTTTATTATTTTGGGGATATTTTTATATTGTTTTCATCAGTTACATTATTTAACATAAATTGTAATTGGACAGTTTTCATGTTTCTGATGTAGTGAAGTTTTTTAATTATTTCCTCCTGTTTATCACAAAAATTCTCTGATATTAGAATCAATGTGATAGGTAAGGCTGTGTCAAAAGGGCATAAGGCTGACTGTTCTGACCCTTTTAAGAGTTTTAAATGTATTTACTTTTCCTCCTTTTGGTGTTCAAGGGGGATTGTTCTCACATAGGCTAGCCCTAGTTGCAAGGGCAAGTCTCTTAACAGTTACACCTTTATGGTGGCACTAGCTGTGCTACCTGTTTAAGATGGGTTGAAATTTAAGTATTCAACATAGATCTCATGCTTTTTTTTATACATGGGTCATCCATTTGGTCTGGTATAATAATTTGCATAGAATCCCTTTCCCTTTTCATCTTCAGATAGAGCTGCCTGTTTTCACCACTTTCTCTTGGCATTGCTTGTTAAACTCACCCTTCTTATAGTAAAGTATTTTGCAAAACAAAATGTGGTAATGATTGCTACGTGTCACACACTTGCGCATTGGAAGGTAGCTAAAGGGCCTGAATGAGAGTAATTCCACATCAGACCAGGGGGTGACAGAGTATATCGACTCTTTATCTCACTTCTCTGCAGACCAGTTATAAGAAATTGATGACATCTCTTCCGGTACTAGCGCCATTGATGATGTCACTTTCTCTGCTTGCCTTTAAAACAAGGGATCCTTGTGACAATCTCAAATCAGTTCTCTGTTGGAGTTGAACCTGTATATATCTGTAAAAGTAATTTAACAATTTGCAGCCAGGAATATTATAGGGGAGGCTGCCCCAAACCTTTTTTTGGCTCCTTTATCTGTCATTGACAATTGACATAGTCAGCAGGATGGTGGACTCAAAGATGAACCAGGAGTAGGACCTGACTTATTACCAGGTGGGAAAGTACCATGGCCAAGTTTCCGAGTGGGGAGTACGTCCTGTGGTTCAGAAAGACCAGGGGCCTCATGCATGATGCCGTGTGTAGAATTTGCACTATAACATGACATAAGCACAAAAGCCGAAATGTGCTTACGCACAGAAAAATCCAGATGCAGAAATCTGTGCGTACTCCAACTTCCACGTTCTTCCGCTACATAAGTCCCAGTCAGCGTGAAAAGTAACGCTCGTGCATGCGCCTTATGTAACGTCCCAACTCCTCCCAGAATGCTTCTTTGAATATGCAAATCAATATAAATCGCCCTTAAGCTCAGCCTGAAAAGACAATGGGAAAAGCACGGGGGAAAATATAAGAATTTCAGCGAATATCAAGTGGAGGCCAAGGTAAAGCATACTATATTTGTTTAATTAAACTGTGGTATAATCAACAAAAGGAAGTTGATCGAGTGACATAGCGTGTTTGAGAAACTTGTAAGCTCAGATATCAAAGTCGCTGTGAAGCGACGAGGCGAGTTGTAGCCCACCATCTGAGTGTCATGTTAAAGCTTATTGGGGTACAGAGGAAAAAAGGCATACAGTGAGGAAAAAAGCATGAAATGTCAACTTCAATCTCGAAATTTCCACTATAATCATGTACTTTATTTTGTCATTAAAGTAGATCATAAACATCTTTTTAAAATTGTTTAATCAACCAGTTTCTCAAATGACATCATAATTAAAGTAGCATGTTAAATGCTTTGTTTTGTATGTGATCTTCTATGTGCTCTATGTGTGTGAATCACTACTTGCTTCTTAAACCGGCTCTCTTCCTCCAACTGGACACAGAATCTATTACATTTGTGATATTACAGCTCTCTGAATAACTAAAATACTGAGATGTATACGTGATATCATTTTCATGATGATAGAAGTTAAAGCACGTTATTAAACATGGGTTTCACGGGGCAGTGATTGTGCGCGACCTTCGATGAATTTATTTATTGCAGCAGTACTCAGGGGCGGCTCTAGGCTTGTGGCAGCCCTGGGCAGAGAAAGAATCTGTGGCTCATTCGCCCGCCAATGTCAATATGGTATCTTATGCATGGTGGATGGCCACGTCCATTGCAGACACTGCATAGCCGCCTCATGCTCATGACACAAGCGTTTAACTTTTGTCGAAATTTGCCGCTGTGTTTTTAGCTGTTTTGTTATTTTCTCTTTCTGTTTTATATTCAATATATATTGGCGTGGCTGCCCCTGCAGTCCTTGCTTTTCTTTCTCCAAGTAACCGATCACCACACAATCAGCTCTGTAATAGACATCTGCAAGCTTACAGCACCGATTCTTCAAAACGTTTAAGGAACATTGAACTATCTTCGTAGTACACGTTTAATTATTCTGTCCTTCACGCCAGTCTCAGTGAAGTATATAGATTATTTAAATGAAGTTAAAGTTTTACCTGTATAATATAATAAACATATTTTGCTGCATTTCATCTTAAAAATAATATCGTCAACATATGTAAATACACGCTTTATAACGTGGCTTAGGTTGTGCAATAGTATAACTGTAGTGCAAGTTTACAGTGAGGTAATTGTACTTATAAGTACAAACAGTTCTACAAGGAGCAATTGATTGAGTGCATTTTGAGTTCTTGGGATGAAACTGTTTCTGAACCGCAAGGTCTGTACAGGAAAGGCTTTGAAACGTTTTGACGTGGCTGAGGTAGTGTGTGCTTGATGCTGTATACCGATAATTCTCTTTCCGATCAGCTGCTGCTGTGATTCACACTCAGATACAGTGATAAAAATACTCTGAGTGGTGCAGTGAGAGTAATATGGAAAAAGATGATCCGCTGTGGCAACTCCTAACGGGAGCAGCTGAAAGAAGAAGAAGAAGGTGGTGCAGTGAGAGTAACAACGCTAAAGCAGTTATGGTATTTGGAATACTATGGCTATTCCCTGGACCATTATATTGTTACAAGTTAATTACAATCAGATGCATTACACTAATAAATAATATGCGGTTAGTTTCAGTGTATTTATAAAGCCACGTAAGAAAATTTTAAGTAACCACACAGGAAAAGTAGCATTGCTTTGATGCTGGGTGCCGCCAGTCTGCAAAACCGAGCGGAGAACTTGCGTACGACAATGTATGAGGTACCGTGGAAAAGTGCATGGCTTTAAGCCAAGTGTAGGTTATATACATCGTGATTTGAACTTGGAAAAGTTCTTACGCAACATTTCTATGCGTATGCACTGTTTATACATGAGGCCAGGTGTAGGCTCAAGACACATAACCAGGCAAAATAAAAAAAAACACGGGGAGTGTGTGGGAGGCGCTCACATATCTCATTGGCCTGGTTTAACAGACTTTAGTATTATACCTATGCACCTTATTGATGTGACCCAAGCAGGTGCAAGAAAAATGCTACCATGCGGCTGTTACCAGGCCCGGTTCTAGAGGCGAAGCTGCCATCGTGCCATTTAATTTCAGCTGCCTCAACACCCAATAATACCTTCACTTGTTTTCTAAACCAGTGTATTTAAAATTAAAATTTTTCACAATTTCCTTAATGTCAAAAAAAATTAAAAAAAATTTCTTCGTAGGTAGAAGAAAACTTGACTTACGCATTTAACGAATCAGCAACAAGTTTAATCAATTCATCAGTAAAATTCCAATTAACACTACAAAAACTTTTGATTGATGTGCTGTGACTTGCCTGTTTTCCTTTGAATCAAGTTACCGACATTAGATGGGAAAAGACGAGCCCCGCACCAAGCCTGCGTTTTCTTGAGGGCGGCCACGGCTGCCCTCTATGTTCGGCTGCCAACGTGCATGCACTGTTTTGCACGACCGGCAGAACCGGGCCTGGCAGTTACTGCCGTATAATGTTAGACAAAAGAATAGGCAGATAAGACACCAACTTTCTACTACACACCATCGCAATGCCATTGTTTTGTACACATGCACTGATGTTGTCAGGTTTAGTTTAGAGGTCCAAATACATTTTTTGTATTTTGTCATTGTTTAGCCAGGGAAATATCCCTGTTTTAGTTAGTTTTTATTCCATATATGTTTTTTCTATTTTTTATTATTTAAATTGTGATTTATTTTATTGAAGATTGCTTGTTACATCGGATTACTTTTTATTTAATATTTTATGTTTAACAGCTATTTTGCAATTTTCCCTTTTTTTTTTTATATATTTCCTATTGTTTACACTTTAAGTCCAAGCGGGCAGGGACTCCTGATGCTGTTTTTAATGCATCTGGAATATCTAAAATCCCGAGATGCCTAAGGCAGTTTCTGAGGTATTAGCTGACACTCTCATGGCGTTCAGCTCCTCTTTACATTCTGCTCTTGAAAACTGCAAGTCTTGCTGATTGTAATGGAGATTAAAAATTTGAGCCCTTTTCAGTTTTATAAATAAGACTTGTAATATTCAATTAATATTTAATTAAAGTGTTTTATTTAGATAAGATGTAGTTTTTAATTAAATAAACTTCTTGATCAAGACTACAACTATAGAACAGATCTTGTAAAGGAAAACTGGATTTACTTGTATTTCTGCGTATTTAAACAAACATTTAGAAAAAGGTTTGGAGAAAAGCTGACAGACAGGGAAGGTGTTGGTGGAAACAGAAGCAAAGGAAGAAGCTGAATAAAGACAAGTATTTGAAGGGATAGCAAGAAAGGTAAAAATTTTTGAAGACACAGTGGGCAAGTTTGACACCACTTAAGAAAAGGGGTCCCTTAAATCTGTTCTCCTTTAGAACCATCAGTGGAACAAGCTGACAGAAATAAACAAAGCATTTTAACAGTATTGAATTCTGGAATGCAAAATAGAAATTCAAACTAAAATAATTGAAAGTATGCAAATATAATCCAAAAGTTAACAAGTTTGTTTAAGATCAGGCAAACTAACCAATGTTTATAAGCTCAAAAGAAGATGTGAAAGGGGGTCTTTTGGGGACTTTGTTATTTAACTTGTATCTCATAAATAACTTAAAATAGCTTCAGGTTGAAAGAAAAGCAGGACCACCAAAGGTAAATTCACAGTGGTCCAATTTTTATTATTGTCACTTACTAAAAATAGCCATCAAGCCACAGTATAAAGGAAAATAAAGCTACTGAGATGCAGGCACAATGACATTTGAGAGCGGAGAAAGTGAGAAAGGTGAAATGGAGGTATGAGAATGAGATGGGGTTTAGGCAGTTGTGAAACTGCACAGAACTTTCATGCTGTCTGAAAACAAAAGCACAGTGCCACCTAAAATGCGCTCCTATGAACACGAAGAGGACCAAGGTTGTGTCATGAAGGTAGCAGGGACATTTTAATAATGCCATAGTTGGATTAAGAAGAATGGACTCTTTAAATTACATGGACAACTCTATCTCCTGGTTACTCCAAATCTAAGCTCACATTCACAGACACGGATTTGAATTGTTACGGTTGTATTTCTTCTTTTACTTTTGACGTCTATCATTTAATGCCTGATAAACATGAACAATGATTAAAGTTTGAATGTTTCCTCAATGAAACTTGCCTTGTTTGTTGATATAATTTGCCCTAATGTACTTGTTTGAGTGATTACTTGTTTAGCCATTTCAAAGGCAGCAATTTGGCCTTGTTGGAGTTTGTTCAGGTGCAAGCTGTGCTCACTCTGTTAGAATTGTGCAGCCATTTCAGGGGTAACAATGAAGTAGCTGTCGTCTAACCCTTGCAAAGGTTTTGAAGTTGACGTTGCCAGCCTTGGCGATATTGCTCTGTTAGATTTGTGTGTTTTGAGATATGAGTGATAAGTGGATGCAACTGTTAATTGAAGCTAATAATTGAGGCATCAGAGCCCTTTTATGCCAGACCCAAGAGTATATCCATTGTTACAGCACTACATATGTTGGAAGCACTTCTGGGTCAGGTAGAAGTTCCTTAAGTAAGGATGGTCTGTCCTGAATTCCCGGCCGTATAAGCAACCATGAACCATCCCGGCCGAAACGCCAGTCCATGCTTGCTGTCTATGTCAATATGCATAACCTTCACCTTTAGAGAGAACATGTAACTGGCACAACCCATCCAGGGTCAGTTTCTGTCCTGTAATCAACTGTGGATAGGACAACCACGCATATATCCATGGATCAATTTAGTGTCTCTAACATATGTAATATACATACTGTTGGAATGTTGGAGAGAAATGAAACACCTAGAGAAAACCTAGGCAAACATGGAAAGAATGTGCCATATTCTACCAGGTAGAGACTACGCTAGAAACTGAACTGAAGACTGTCAGGTACCAACTGCTGGTTGCTCTGTCACAAGTATGCTGGAGTGGGTTGTAAAAATGTAAGTAGGGCTTTGACTGATACAAAAGAAGACATCAGCCATGAGTAAGGCAGTAATGCAAATGAATCATATGGGCAAGTTTTTGGAATGGCCTTTGTTCATGACCTTATTCAACTGACAATGCATAAATGCTTTCTGCATTGTGCCTAGTACCACCAGGATATACACAGGCTTTCTGTGGCACTGAATTGGATAAGTAGATACAGGAAATGAAATCAAATTAAGCTTGTTTGCTTTTTATGTATTTTTAATGTGCCTGAGTTGTATGGAGAAAAAGCTTTGCCATCACATCTATTCTTAAGTCTTTTTTTTATTTCTATTTTTGGGCAGGTGCTAAGGAGTGGGGGACCATAAAAATAGAGCCGGTATGACACTTTAGGAAGGCAAATTGAATGCACTCTTCTGAAACTTGAAAAGGCCTGCTGCAGGAAGAGACAAGCTTTATTATCATGACATTGAGGTTAAAAAAACTATAACAAGCCAAATGGCTCCTGAGGTGCACAGGTTTTATGAAATGATTATGCCCCATTACCGCCCAATTCTCATATGACTGAACTTCACCATCTAATGCACAGATGTTCATTAAAACATTCATTTTAAATAGTAGAAAATGAATAATAAAAAAAAATTTCACTCTCAAAACAATGACCTAAGGGGAGTCAAACAAGATGGAGTTGGCAGTATTGTCTGTAAAGGAAATCTAAGCACTGGCAAGAAAGTTATGGTGCAGCTGTAGCAGAATTTTCCTTTTTGTGTGCAAACATCTGTAATGTTCCACTTTTGTTAATGACTAGCAAAACATCCAAGTTCATGCACTTTTCATGTCACAGTAAAATCACTCAATGGAATGCTGGTGCCTAGTCTGTCTCAGCTGACATCAGATCATTGTGATACCATCTGACTAAATAAAGCTATATAGACTGGAAATTCAAGTAAACCAAGAGCCTCACAACTACCTGCTATTCAGGAAAATCTACTGGCTAGGAAATGCCTAAATTAAAGCAGTAACATTTCAAATTTAGAATCAAACATGCTTGAGATGGAAAAGGACAAGCCACAATAAAACAGAAAGAACATGCAGAATACATGCACTGCACAACTCGAACGCAAATCTTTGGGACTGCCTGGTAGCTGAACAGAGCGAGGCAAGTAAACCACTAAAGAAACATTTTCCATATACCTTTTTTGTCTTTAACAAATGACCTTTAATGGACCAAATAGTGGAGTTTTTGTACCTCTTTGTTGGGCTAGCTTACACTGCATAGAATTGGCTGAGAAAAGATCAAACCAGAAGTGTAAAAGTGAGATTAAAAATAACTGTAAAAAAAAAAAACTCCTCAATTTAATGTGGAGAATAAAGGGGCTCTGGCCTCCCCATCATTAAACTATAATGTTAAGGTTGCACGTGTGCATACAGCACTCGGAACGAAGACAGTTTCACACGCTATAAACACCAACGTATGCAGGGCCGGTGCCATCATTAAGGGAAATTAGGCAGATATATAAGAGGGGAAAACCCAGCCACACTGGTTAGCTACCATACAGCTTGGCTTAGGGTGCAAAATAACTTAGCACTGACACTGGGTATATGCTCAATAGTGTGAGTATATAAAGGAAAACTGAAAAAACAAAATTGCTAAGAAAAATTTTATGCTGTTATAAACATTTTAATAATAAATTTAACTACAGAAGTAAAGCTTATTACTTTTTTTGCACAACATCTGGTAGGACTGCCTCACTGGCCCTTAATGCATATATATAAATAAACCACCATTGAATCTAAAGCATAATGGTAAAAGATTTCACCTAAACAATTCCAAATGATAAACACATAAAGTGTAGTTTAATTTTGTATGGATGTAAAGGAAATAAGAATACAAGCAATTTAGATCCACACACAGAAAAATGAAATAAACCTGGCTTATCCCAGAGCACAGTAAGATTATGTGGGAGTCTTTAGGATTAAAGCCCTGCCAGCCTCCTGCTGTGCCTCTCCAGTGAGAGGATTAATTGATAATGTTGTCTGAGTGTGTGCTGTAACAAGAGAGTTCTCGGCTCCTCGAGTGTGCTCAAGTGTTGATTGCCAGAAAACCAGAGCTCAGTTGCCAAGTGGCTTGCTATAATCTAAATACAATTTACTTATTTCTGTCCATAAGAAGCTTAGTTTTTAAATCATATGGGAATTTCATATTGGAGCCATCTAGACTGCCCATGCTGTCCAATAAATGGCTTAGTCAAATATCTGCTGTTTATATCTTGTATACACCAACAAAATGTTGTAAATAGGAATCAGCCTCTAAATTGTGTTTTCAAAGTGTATCAGTGTACAGGGAATATTTCTATTATCATTAAATATCTGTAAATCTATCACTTGCATATAGTGATTTCTGTCCTATTTATCTGTTATTCTAAACTGTCACTTATAGCTTTCCCATTGCCATTGTCTGTAATGGAGAGATAGACATTACAAAATAGTCCAATTTTTGTGTGTTAGAAAAAAACTATAGCCTCTGCAGATGGACAAACTCAGGAAGAAGAAGCAAAGAGAAATGCAGCATATCATGAAGAAATAGACCCATTAACTCACTCACTGTGTCTCATCTCAGGGTGTCCAGTTCACCTTACATGTGGACAGAAAACAAGCACACAAGTAGAACACTCACATTTTACATTGATGGTGACCAGGTTGCCAGTTCTACAATTAACTACATACAATATGTCTGTTTCATACTCAATAACAAGTTAATGTAAATTTTATAGATGAAAAATGTGCTTATTTGTGCAACATCAACACAAAACACTAAAAGGAGTGTTGTGTACAAATGAACTGCAAATTCTTTTACAGACACATCTTCACTTTCTTTGACTTTATCTCGGTTGAACTTCATAATATACATTACTATTATCAAGCACTATCATAAGACACTTAAAGGCAATACAGTCACAGGACTGAAGCTCATGCACAGAGCAAACAGACTCTACTCTAGACTTCTGTCCTCATGAAACCTTAATTAAACTGGTCCGCTGATGCGCCAAATTAAAATCTTTCTAGGATGTTTAATCCTAAACTTTTACCCAAAGGATGTGTGGGATATACAAAGAAAGTATATAAAAAAAAAAACACACACACTGCTTGGAAGAACCTTCCCGCTATGAGCACCAGAAGCTGGGTTGCCAGTCCAGTGAACTATGCAGTGCATGCACAATGCTACCAAGTCTAAACAGACCAATCAGGTTGGCGAAAACTTACAAAAGCCATCAAAAAAAGTATAGTGCGTCAAATCTTGTCCAGTAAGGCCATCACATCTTTACAGGTTTTAGTGATCACTGATTAAAGTACAACACAGTAGACAAAACAATCAACTTACTGCAGTTTAAAAGGAAAACTACCATAAATCTCATTCTCATTCATGTTATGCTCTAAGCCTGACTCTGCCTAGGCCATCTGTCAATCTTTATTTTAGGTCTGAGAGTCAGACAAAGGCTGCGTCAAAACAAGAAATAAGTAGAATTTAATTTCAAAGCATAATACAATTTTTCGGCTACTGAGATTCTGTCAGGACAAACTAGCCTCTATGCTCTAATCTGATTTTTATTTTTTTTTAACATTCTTTTAGCATGATGTCAATTGCTATTATTGGGGCTATAAAGAATAACAGACACCTCTGCATAAAGATTTTCTTCTATATTTGTATCATTACTGCATTCATACAAACCATTTATAGTGTATGTTTGTTTGTGCATGCAGAATATTCTACTTACAAAGAACAGGGATGGGTCTGAATGTTGCCCTTTCAAATTTACATTCACAGGAATCTTACACATCTTGCCAGTGCAGGAGCAAGATCCCTTTATGCTCTGTGTGTCAGGACTGCATTAGTAGTTCATTTTTGATAATTTTGTTTTTTTGGGGTTAATTTTACTTGTTGTTTTTATCTTAATCATTGGTTTTTAACAGACATGGTCATTTTAGGACTGCAGATTTGGTACACTGTCATCATAACTATACTTTAAAAGAAAAGGGCATGCATAGCAAAGCTTTCATACTTTAAGACTTCTTTACAGCAACAGCTTGTGAAATAAAAAAAATACTTCAAGAGAAAAGCTGATTTTATGAATTTAGCTCCTTTGTGATTCCTAATTCTTTTTAACATTTTCATTATTGAAGGGCACACATGATATTCAGAAACAGTATATAGGAATGTTCTGTCCCTGTGTTAGTGGAAATTGTTGAGAAGAGACATAGCTGTTTAAGGTTTAAGGCTGGGAGACGTAGCTGTTTAAGGTGAGCTGAAGGCTCACAAGTGCTGGGACATCAAGAGCTACTAGGAGAAGTTCTGGGTTTTTTATATATTTTTTATTTTGCAAATATGGGGCTCTCTTTGACTCCATGAATAATTCTGGAGTATAGCCAGAAACTACCTTTGGTACAGGAGTTGTGAGGTAAGTAGGGACCAGACTCCATTGGCGGGAGGAACAGAGAGGCCAGGTTACACAGAGATGTTATGGTGAGTGCAACTGGTGGTAGGCAAATAGGCAAAAATCCTGGTGTTGTGATCAGGTCCCACACAAGAAAGGTCAAAATGGCAATAAACACACTGCCCAACATCAAACTGAAATATTTAAATTCAGTGCATTTACATGCACACACATACCCAATTAAGCCAGAAAACTAATTTCTCAGTAATTTGCGTTGACATGCCTAGGTAGTCTATCAAAAAAAAAAGTGTTAAATGTCATCATCAGCCACCATGAATCAGAAAATATGCATGACACCTATTATTTTCTTTTGTTTTATAAATATGTTTAGTCAGATTGACACTTTATCTATTGCCGGAATGCATGTAGCAAACTCTTTTCTGCATGCCTGTGCAACTGAGCTCTGAAAAGGACCAGCCCGGTATGTGTGCTTCTTGCCTTACACCCAGTGCTGCTGACATAATAACTTAAGTATTGTCTTGAAATGCAATTGGACTACGTAACACAGGTTACTTTTAACACTTTACTGTACTACTCTCAAGATTGTCCTGCTGAGTTTAGCACTGTATATTCAGCTCATCAACACACATTTAGAGATTTTTGAAATACTGAGACAGATCATTTTAGGCAGAAGAAGGAATAAGTGAGCAACCAAACATTTATCTCCAGAAATATATTTTATGGATGTTTCTGCTCGTGCCTGCTGAAAGTACATGCAAAGCACATACACACACAGGCTGACAGAGTACAACGGACATATGCAGACTACAAAATCCTTAATAATAAACTGATTAAGGGTATACATGGACAAATAATCAGATTATTTGTGGAGAAATCTACTTCTGATAATCACATTTCTAAGAGGCCAATAACCCGATTTCACTATTCGAAATATGGGTTTACATGGCATTCTATGAATCAGATTTCTGGGATTAATTGGGTTATTGAAGCACATGTAAATGCACTAATTGTTAAATTAAATTCAAAATTCTAAACAATTTTTTAAAACATCAAATGTGAAATCAAATTTTCAAAGATTAAAACAAGAAAAAATACTACTTTCAAAAATATTCCAAAAATACCCAAACACAGGAACAAAAACTAACAACTGAAGATAAAGTATCTTCTAATTGTAACTTAGGGTGCTAGAGTCTTGAGCCACTGAATATATTTTTCCTATCTTTTGCCAGAATCTTCACTTACCCATTGTCATCTCTCTTTCTTTCTGGCCACTTTTTTGAAAATAACTAGTAAACAAAAAAAAAAAACTACAACAAATAAACCACAAAGCCTGAAAGGCATTAATCCAAAATCAAAACCCCAATAGCAATTCAAAATTGAAAGAAAAAAAAACAAAAGAATCAAAGAGATACATATCCAGAAGACCACAAAACTTACAAGAAAAGGACACAAAAGGGGAGTTGAAGAATGCAACTACAAGAGCTAAAGCCACACCAAAGAAGATGTGGCAACAGGTATGTTTAAACAGTTCTCTGGCAACTCTTGTTCTAGAAACTTCAGAAACCCACTTCAAATTAACAATTAACATACTGTAAACGATAATGAAGTAATTAACAATAGTAGTTAACTAAAACAGAACCATTTTAAAATACAAATTCTAAAAGTATATTAGGAAAAATAAAAACAAAAAACACAAACCTGCACAGATAAGCTCAGAGATGCCGTAGGTTTGCCGCGTTATACAGTACCATTTATTTTCTACTTTCTTGCTTTCTTTATGCATCCCTACGTCATGAGTAACATTTTAGCCACCTTGGTATTACTGGGGGTAAGAGGGTTACTACAATAGTGTGCAATCTTTGTGAAAAAAGTAAAACTTAAAAGAATATCAGCAATCCTGTGCCGAGACTGATAATAACCAATTATAAAGAACCTAAATATGGTTCATTTGTAAGGGAGACTAAAGTCTTAACTGGGCAGTGTACGTTTTCTAATCACATCATATCACATGAACAAATGAAATAAATTTTAACTTGATTACAGAGACTACACTGGGGGCACAAACATTTATTAGTATTAAAACAAGATGAGTCAGTTCTTTTATGTTATGCTAAGTCATTGTCATAATTGTGTGGTTACCAGGAATTGTTTGCCAAGCCTGTGTGATTAAGAGATTAATAACCAGGGCTTTAGATGACTACTCAGCAAGTTCTTTTGAAAAAGTACAAAATTGTTAAGGTTTTTTTTTTTTTGCTTACCAGTATGAAGTCAAATAAAGAGCTGCTCATCACTTTGATAATGGATAGCGTGCCGCCCTGAGACACTTAAAATCACCTCCAGTGATTCATTCATCTTATGGTGCTGCCATAGCTTTAGCCACTTTTAGAAGTGGCTTATAGATTTATTATTTATTTGTGGTCCTTTTTTACATTGCATTATACTGCTTGTTAATTTCTTTCAATATTTACTCAGTTGCCCAAGGCTCTCTGATACACCACAGGAAAACGTTTGTTAAATACAATGACAAATGATCTTATAAACTCAGTGTGCTTTTATGTTTTAGATCATATTTTTTATTCTGATTTCATTAGGTCTGTACTGTAGAGTTGTTCATTCAGATATAACCTGTAGCCATGAACTTAGATAATCAAGTCATCACATTGTACTATACAGTATTACTGGAACTCCAGGTGAAGCACCTATAAACTTTGTACAAAGAGCTGTTATAACTCCTTTTAATAACTTCTTAAGACTTCAGAGCCATTTATTGTATATTTGAAGATGGTAACTGGGATACTAAGGCCAATTCAATGATTTTTTAATTATGTCATGAATTATGGCATGGCTGCTGAAAAATGAAGTTGCTGCCTTCACTTTTTTAATGCCTCTTGACTTTGGTGTGTTACAGCACAATGAGAGGTTTCAACATGTTTTACAGTGTGACATCAAATGTGACATTAAAGATTTTCATTAAGAACCAGAATGCATTTTCCATATCATATGATCAGAATCATCTCTTATGTGACTAAAGGTTAATATCTTTGGTTTGGTTCAGACTACTGGATCAGAAGGTGTGATTCTACTCCAGCTAAATATATTTAAGAAGTTAATGAACTTATAACCACTTTCTCTTTTACTTTTTCTATTCAAGGGTTCAGGAAAATTCCCATGTCCTTGCAGCAATAGGGATGATAAATACATCCATTCTCTAACCTTGCCTTTTTTATTACCATATATACTCACGTATAAGTTGGGTCTTGAAACCCGAAAAATCGATCATAAAATTAGACCCCGACTTATACGCCCATTCAAAAATGCGACACAAATTTTTTTTTTACATCTTCTTTTTTACTCCTCCAATCTCGCATCAGTTTCTCAGATGTATTGAATTTTGTTGCAGCAGCACAGTTACCAGTTTCTTTCGCTACTTCAGCAATGTTTAATTTAAAACCAGCTTCAAATTTCCTTCTGATCAAATGCTCCATCATAGATAAGGGATGCTCTTACGATAAAGGTGTATGGGGTGTGAGATACAAAAAACACAAAACAGTGCAAACATTGCTTTGGAATAATTCGGGTATTATCAGGTGGTCACATAGGCACAATACATAGAAAAAAAAGGCCGTGTGCTCCGTGGTTACTCTCTCAGGTGGGCATTAGCATATCATAATCTCTTGGACCAATAGCATAAGTTTTCCACATTCGACTTATATGACCAACATTATAAAATACTAGAAATTATATGGTAAAATCAAGTCCCAACTTATCCGTGGGAGAACTTAACTGCGAGTATATACGGTACATGGTCGCAGAAAGCAAGAGTCTAGCTTGACTGGATCTGGTGATGCTAGGCACGTTCCAGCCTGGCAGAATGTTATTCATAGGGCTCATTCACATATGGACACTCACTCAATCAAACAGGGACAATTTAGAGTCGAGAATTTACCTAACACACTTGGAACATAGGAGGAAACTAGAATGCCCAGGGGAAGGCCATGTAAACATAGGCAGATCAAACAAACTCTGCTCCGAGATAAAACCCCAAGTCTGTGACTTTGGAAGGCAGCATGGATCACCACTGTGCATTCCTGTGAAATTTTCTAAACCTATATTTTTAAATTATTATTATTGCATATAAATAAACATAATGGAAATCCCCAAATTGTTCTGGTTCATTCACTTTTTATTATTGCATTCACATAATTAAAGTGAAATGTTTCAATATTATGATTTCTTTTTGAAGTTCATCTTTTATATTTTCCTTCAAATGTCACTGCCCTGCCTGCATGTTTTATTCTCAGAGTGCATTCTGAAGCCGAATATGCATTAATTGCTGTTTGATTCATAGAGTCAAATTATTTGCATTTTGTGCCCCTTCCAGTACTATTAGTAAAATACTTGAGCCTGTTGAATCAGAAAGTATGCCACAGCTCTTATGTCTACAACCTTGACAAAATAAATAACTCACAAAAGAAGTCTGTGTCTAAATTTGTCTCAGCCATACTCACAGATTCTGTTTCTGAATGTTTTGAGCAAAGCTAAAGCTTGAGTTCATTAAACTAACATGTTGCTTCATACAGTCAGGCTCAAAGGAGATCCCTGGAAGAATTTATTTATCATTTTTTTAATACATAATGAATAACATAACAGAAAACGCCTTTTCATCTTAACATCTTTAGTTCTGTCTCTACACTTGCTTTTACATTCATTGCAAGTTGGTAAGCCTTGAAATCTAAGTTTGAACAACACAAATGGGAATTAGATGAATGAGATAAAGAATACTTGATGCATGAGTTTAATTCTTTAGCATAAATTCCCATGGCATAGGCAGATAACATGGCCGAATGGACCAGGCAGACCTCTGTTCCCCACCTGGCCACCACTTTCACCACTGTAGGGGACAGGCAAAGCAAACAGTACAGGTAAGGACTTTTCTGGGTTTCAATAGCAAAACCTGCTGAAGTTCAAAACCATCTGACCATTTGAGATTGAAAGTGGAGCACAGAGCCAAAGCAGTAACCATTCCTAGATGCTACATACTATCAGTCAGACACACTCCCTCATACCCAGACATCCCAAGTCTCCCAGAAAACAGCATCTCCTGCAAGTGATTCATAATCTACCAGAAATCACACCCAATTTTATCTGCTCTCCACACTCCAAACAATCGTATAAGTAAAATAATTAAATAAATTACTTTACTATGATTTCTTTTTTTAGGTTGCATTTTAAAATCAAGTGATGTCACACAAAGCATCATGGAGCACTGAGAAAAAAATGTTCTCTTAAGCCAGTCCAAAGTGAATTTCCAGGAAAATATTTGGCGAACACTGGTGAACACAACATATTTGTTACGAAAATGCTTTGACAAATTTCGATGATCAGCACTATTGACTAAGTTTTTATCCCTCTGGAATCTCAATTAAAACCATTGCTGTCACTTTGCATCAGTACACTCATTTCCAGTAATTCTTCTTGAACTATGCTGGAAATGTATCTGTTTCCAAGAACTTATGCACATTTTATTATATATGGAAATGTCATTTACAACTTTTAAGGGTTTGTTTTTACTTTCATAAACTATCAGACAACACAATTTGGATAGTAATATCTAGTTATAGTTTTTACAGCCTATGCAGAGAAGGACCATGCTGTATACCTGATGCCACTGGGCTAGTGTTGTGTAGCCAGATTTCTGTATGGCTTCTCTCCAACCATTCAGTATAATTCAGCCTACACAGAAACAGTGCTAAAATAAGGTTGAAACCTTCAGTAAATCAAAAATTAATAAAGAGAGGGAGGGAAAAAAAAGATATAGTACAAATATTTCAAAAGAAGGAGCAAAAGAGCGTGCACAAAGCAATCCAGAACAAAGTCAGTCCATTATCCAATAATCAAAATCCACAAGAACAGAGCAAGAAATGTCAGAAGAAAACCCAAACGATGTTCACTAATAACAATGTTCACCAAGTAAGTCTCAATGCTGATCTAACAAACCTAAAATGAATAGGCAGAGGGCGGTCCTCCTAAAATTCAACACAAAGGGGACAGGGAAAATAATTAAACTCATTAACATAAAAATTGAATAATAAATACAAAATAAATAATTAATACCTACATCATTATTCATTTATTGAAAGGTCAACAAAAAGAAAATAATACATGACATGTAAGTGGATTAAAAATAATGAATGAATGAATGAAGTTTAAAGCTTTGTAATATGACCAGGTACACAAATGTTTCAGTTGTTTTTTTTTATTTGTAGAGCACTTTTTACAATGGATATTGTCACACATTTCTTAGCCTGTACCCCCCATTGAAGAAGACTGAAGCAATAATGTTAAGAAAAATTCCCTAAATGGTGACAAGATCCAAGGCTCAAATATAGGACTGGGTTAATTTAAATCTGCAGATAAAGATATGAAAGTCTTCTACATGCTGAGAAATGCAGACCAGTAGTTTAATTTTGGTTATGTACATAATGTCCACAAGGGTCAAGTATGTGCTGTTTGTTTTCTTAGGTTGTGATTTCACCAGGGAGGTTGAATTTGGAGGTTCAGGCCAGAGTCAGTTAGTCCATTAGCCTTGTAGCTGACTTGTGTCATGGACGTGGTAAAGTGTTTAGGATTGCAGTATCAGCTTTTGCAGAGGCAGGTGAAGAGGGATTTGTAATAGAAAAATAGCTGTAGATTTTATGACCAGTAGAAGAAAGTGAATTTTAGATTTGAGCCTCCAAACAGGCTACCTCCTAACAACACATCCCATGATTTTATTAGTATAGCAACTTGAGATACAACAGAGCAAGTATTGATATTTTAATGCTATAGGGAATCATTCAATTTTATTTCTTTGGGAGGGTTAAAATGATTTATGAACAAGTTACAGACACTCAATTTAAAAACCCAAACCAAAAGCCTGGATAGTGCAATGATTTGTAAGGTAATAATGGGAAAGTTGGACAGCAAACAAGTAAAACAGCAGCCAAATAAGACACAACATTACTAAATTTTGGCAGCTTTTTTTTGTTTTTTCCTTTAAAATTTGTTTTTATGGAAATGATTTTACTGAACACACCAGATCTGGAAATAAACACAAGAGAGTGAATAGATGCTGTTAAGGCTCAAAATATTGATGCTTAATTTAAAATGATCAGCTATACCATATGGGGAGTATTGGCATACTGATAGTTCTGATCACAGGATGAAGGAAACCCATGATTTACAGTACATATGACAAATTTCTTGTATCAAACTCTATCTGAGATGTTACAATCAAGAGGAGTTAAAAGGTGGGTGGAAATTTATTTTCAGACTACTGCAATAGGCTTGTCACAGGTGCACTGTACAGATGTGTGCATCTCTATATAGGATGTAAGCAGAGCCAGCTAGTGGCCAACAGAAACAAGAAAACATTGTAGAAAGACCTGGCATCACTTTTCCTTCCACCAAATATTCAAACTGTAAGGGGCAAATTGATGTTCAGTTAGCTAGTGTTAATGATATACCTTAAAATTGACACTATTTAAAGATTAGATGGACATTTTGACATGACTATATGAATACTTTAAAAGCCTGACTTAGCGTTAGCCACCCTAATTCAATGTTTTAATAACAAATGTAATGATTTACTTCATGAGGTAGAGGTGCCTAATAAACAAGAATACTTATGTTATTTGAACACAATATTTGAAATATTAAATTGTATACCTCAATTTAAATATTTAAAGTCTAAACATTCTCAATTGTTATAGAAATGTTACCCTTAACCTTCTGATTGAGATCCATAGAGGGTTAGATCCCTAGTAAAGGATTAATAATAAAAAAAAAATAGCATCATATTCACAAAGACCCTCAAATAGTCTAAAACAATACCCCACAAGCTTATGTTTAAAACTGGTCATTTTTAGCTTCCTGGGAGTAGCTCTTAGAGGACTAGGACCACTATCAAAGAATCAAATATCAAAAAAATGATCACAATAGATCACATAAAAAAGACACTCCCCGTGTTAATATTATTAATTCCCGATTATTTTGAAGTTTTGTGAAAAGGAGTAACTTTGATTTCTCATATCCCATTTGGAAATAAGGCCCTGGGGTCAGTTGATGTGGCCTGCACAATTTAATTATTTTGTTGAGGATACTGGTTTACTCTTAATAAGGTGATTTCCAGCAGCAAAATATGGTCCAAAAATGGCATAAAACAATTAGGGTTTTTTGGGTCTAATGCTTAATGTCTTACATTACTTAACATGAAGAAGAGTCAAACGGTATAATATATGTTTAAGTTTTCTTGTACCTATGAGTCAGGAGGCACAGAACAAAAAAAACTTCATTTATAAGTAACTAGCAGAATACCCGCGCTTCGCAGCGGAGAAGTAGTGTGTTAAAGAAGGTATGAAAAAGAAAAGGAAAAATTTAAAAAATAACGTAACATGATTGTTAATGTAATTGTTTTGTCATTGATATGAGTGTTGTTCCCATATCTATATCTATATCTATATATATATATATATATATATATATCAAAATACATATCTATATACATATCTACATA
>JANRMT010062814.1:127699718-127730609 GCA_026402145.1 Polypterus bichir lapradei
ATTGTCATGAGTGTTGCTGTCATATATATGCCTGCCTAAATAAGTCACCCTCGCTTCGCTCTTACTTTTTTACCGTTCATTTAATCATGGCTAGTGGCGGAAAAATTATAAAATGGAAGGAGGATTACACTGAGTATGGCTTTACCAAAACAATTATTGATGGCGAATCGATTATTCATAAAGCTTGAATTGGTGATCTGTTTTTGTGTGTTAACCTCATATCTTTTCATACTTCTTCTCAAACCAAGGTGGTGCGAGGCTAAAATGAATTGGGATGCGCTGATCAATGTTATCGGTGTACCAGGAAATCATGCATTGACAAAAGTTCCCCTTTGATTGTAATGCAAAGTGTGATTAAATGCATTATTTTTTAACGCGTTATGGAGCACATGCATCGAAGCTTCTCAGCTGTGCTTGTGCTAAGAAAATTAAACATTTTAAAAATAACATAACACGATTGTCAATGTAACCTTTTGTAAGTAGTGCCTGGAGGATTCAGTGTGGAGAAAGTCTAGAGACAGAGTGTGTATTAACTTGTGGATTTCTCTGTATTTGGTGGCAGTGTGACGAAGTTGCTTCGGAAGACGGCGTTAGCCGCGGAGCTCAGCTCAGAGCGAAATGAGGTAAATGGGAGGGGAGATGATGACGTGACTCCCCCACCCGCCTTAACTGTCAATCCCCCACAAACACAGTCTCTCGGAATTTGCATAAGCACACCCCTTCACCTGCAATTTTAACTTAGTTACAAAGTGATCAAAACTCTCGTTTATATCCTGCGTCCTCTCATTAAACTTGTATCCCGCATTACCCGTGGGCACGAAAAGCACCAGCGGCAGCCTGTCTATTAAGTTAATTTAAAGTTTAGGTTTATACCTCTCTTTGTTTCCGAAGTAGCTGTACTGATGAATATGGTAGTATGTCACTCGCTCGCTTCTTAATGTTTTGCTGCCTTCTCAATTATATAATGCATGTTTTGTTCAGCGTATTTTGGAGCTCTTCCTGGTTTTCTACATAGTGCGTTGACAGTCAGTTCACGTGATTACGTGGGCGGTGTAATGATGTCACACGAAACTCCGCCCCCACGGCGGTCAAGCTCAACTCCATTACAGTAAATGGAGAAAAATACCTTCCAGTTATGACCATTATGCGTAGAATTTCGAAATGAAACCTGCCCAACTTTTGTAAGGAAGCTGTAAGGAATAAGCCTGCCAAATTTCAGCCTTCTACCTACACGGGAAGTTGGAGAATTAGTGATGAGTCAGTCAGTCAGTCAGTCAGTCAGTCAGTCAGTCAATCAGTCAGTCAGTCAGTGAGTGAGGGCTTTGCCTTTTATTAGTATAGATTCCTACGAACAAAAAAAAGACAAAAATATAATTTTAGATATGGAACTTATAAAAAGAATTGTAAATCTGTATACGGTAAAAGATATACAAAGTGGAATACCACCTTCTTCCTTTCAAAGAATGCTTGTTATGATCATGCTCAAGAGGAGCAAATAAGAAGCAGATAGAAATTAACTGACATCAAGATCAAAGTGCAGGAAAGGACCAGGGTGACTCGTGGTTGGTGGGATAGATAGCAGGAAATTAGAAGGAATGAAAAACTGATCATCAACACCTAATACACAAAAATAGATAAAAAAAAAAACAAGGCATAGGTGCCAACAAAATAATTTTTCTTGGAAGCATCCTTTAGCTTCCTTAATCCCAATAAGGACACGGAAGAATGGCACAAATATTCAAAGTTAGGTTTTCAATACCCAGGATTGCCAAAAGTGCGGTTTTCACACCAAATTTTTGAAAGCATTGTGCGGGTAAAAATTTTGATTTGGTGGTGTGTGTTTTTTTCTGCTATTTTCACAGTCTTCCAAAGGGTAAAATTCCAAGGGGGGGTGGGGGCATCCCTCCATCTGATGTCAACAGTGGTAAAATGCCAAGGGGGAACTCCCCCTAATCTCACAAATGGCAAAACTCCAAGGTTGACCAAACTCATACACTGCAAAAAATGCATACGCAAAAACTAGACAAAAATATGTAAACAGGAGCTTTTTTGCTTTTATTTAGAAAATAAATCTGCCAATGGGGTAAGCAAAATTTACTTGACAAGACTTAAGTTAAATAATCATAGATACACATTTTTTGATAAGTCAATAATTTTTACAATAAGGAAGACAAGATTTAATGTCATGACATAAATACTTTTCCACTTGCTTAGATTTATTTTTTTGCAGTGTATGTCAACATTGCCAAAACTCCCCCCCAGTCTTCAACAGCATCATTGATTGGGCTGTTCCACAGTGCCATTAGGCGGATTTTCAGCTGTCATCATGCTAGTAAAATCTGCAAAATCCTGGAAACCTTGCCAAAACCTGGATGCCACCATCTTGTAAAACGCAGGAGCAATCATGTGACTGGCAATGTTGTCATAACAATAAATATAGCCTCGTCTGTGCATAAAATCGAGTAGTGATCATAACAAAGAACAACAACAAGGTAATGTATTGATGTGACTCTCAGAATGACTAAAATATTCTAGTATCAGAAAAACAATATAAAATGTCATAAAATGAAAAGAAAATAAAGCGTGAGATCCAAAATCAAAGGAAACAAACAAACAAGTCTAAATAGCATAGCTCAGTTTTTACAGTTATTATTTTATAGATGCATTAAACTAAATTTGACTTTTATAATTAGGATGACCAGATGGTCTGTATCTCCCATGACAGTCACATACTGTAGATCAGTCACTCTTCAAGGACCCCAACTTATTCTTCCAAAAAATATATGTATTTGTTCTATATTTTAGATATCTCAAATTTCTCAAAGTAGCAACTTATGTAGACATTATACTTACCTTGCTGTATGTTGGATCACTTTGTTTAATCACCAGTCGCATTATTTGTATTCAAAACAGACAAGATCTGACCAAACAGATGTCCTTAGATCGTGAAGATCATTACTACTACTTTAGCTGCCCCAAGACAAGAATGATGTACAGCCAAGCACCTTCAGCACCAGTTAAGAAAGAATGGTTGAATTTTTTTTAAATTATAGCTTAGCTGTCCAAAATAGTGCTGTGTTTTGAATAATATTTCAGAATTTGTTGTGCTCTCCTTTTCTGGTGTGATGTTGTTTTCTTGCGCATGGTATGATATCTACAGAGCACTATTAATGTAGCTTGTACTGTATAATCTTAGTGGAAACATTGCTCTTCCTAGTTCAGGGGAGCTGTCTTAGTGTTCTTAAAAGATTTACAATACTGTACCATCATCATAACAGAGAACCTGAAAATTATGAAAGTAAAATGTGATTACATGAATGAATAGTTATATGACAACCAAATGAGATCCATCCCCCCACCCACACCTGTCATGTCCCAGGGAGTGTCTTTACACCCTGCCCATAATATCCAAGGCACACTGCTACAATATAGGGACCACTCCAAACTCCATTAACTCAAATTCTTTTAACCACATTAACAATTTGCACGTGACACAACACAACTGGAAGAAAACAGTTTCAAAGCAATGCCTGAAGGATTTTTTACTTTGTATATGCCCCCCTAATTATTATATTTTACAGTTATTTTAGGAAATTTGATTTCAAATAATAAAGTTCTGTATACTATTAGTATATTTCAATTCATTTCATTTCCATTTCAATGGTGCACAGAGATGTAATACATAACACCATGGAAATGAAATTGCTGCAATGTTTTCCTGGATGAGAACAACAAGTGCTAGATAATCAAGTTACTTCATGCTAAACAAAAAAGCCTGGCTGTGCTGAGGTGAATTTCTTCCCAATACTTCTCAGTTTCAAAATATCTGCGGACTCCTCAGTTGTTTTGCCATGGTGTTGGAATATGCCGACTTATAAAGATGGAAATATAAAGTAAGTTTTTTAGGCTATCAAAAATGTTTTCTGTAGCATAACAGAGATGACAAATAGCTTTATTCAGGTAAAGATGGACGAATAAGGATGCCATAGAGAGAGGGGGATGAAAGAAGTCATTAAATAGAACATACTTTAGAAGCTGAGGACTTACTTGTTATGCTCCCCACAAAAAGAAAACATGTGTACCAGGCTATTGTGTGATGAATGTTATATTGTGATCAGTGCATTCCCCACATTTCTTCTGGGACAGGCTCCAGCATTTCTATGTGACAAACTTGAAAAAATGTTTTAAGTTGGTGAATTCATGTTTTTTTTTTTTATTTCATTTTTACACGAAAATTCTCAAACCTTTTTAATCCAAGCCAATTCACATTCATGTGAGACACAACCTGTCCTGACAGATTTAGGTAACAAGGTAGAAAACAGCCCTGTACAGAACATCACAAAGCCCACTAACACATGGCTAATAGAATTATCAGGCAACATAACCTGGGAGAGGGGGGGTGAGAGACAGACAGACAGACAGACAGAAAGGAAAGTTAAAAATAAAGTTTGAGTATTATGCAGGTCTATTGCTGTCAGTATAAATTAGTTTTTTGACACATTAGCTGATTAATTTGTTGGCTGAAAGTACTCCCTGTTAGTGTTTCAGAGAGAGGGTGTGCAGCATTGATCATAAGGACATTCAGTTTTGTCTTAATTCCCTTATTGGCTACTACCTTCAGGTGGTCCAGAGTGTGTACCCATAATTGAGATTGCCATTTTAATTAACTTGGGAATCCGGTGGGCCTCTCTTAAAGTGATGTTTCCAGCCCAGCACACCACAGCATAGATAGTTGCACTGGCTATCACAGAGTTATAGAAGATCTGAAGGATGTCACAGACCACAGGAAGAAGAGCCTGTTCTCTCCTTTCTTATACACTTCCTCTGTGTGGACCCCCAAGTATTTGTACAAGGGGACCACCTCCACCTGCAAACATTCAATAACCAGTTCCTTGGTTTTGCTAATGCTAAGAAGCAGACAATTCTGTTTGCATCAAGAAACAAAGATCTCCAGCTGACTCACTCTGTCTCATCCCCTTTTATCAATACGGTACTCCCCATAAATGCAGAATTATCTGAGATTCATCATCTGGATCCATGATGCATCAGCAGTAATCACTCTGCCACTCTAATACTTTATTCTTTTTTAAAATTAAATCAACTTATATTGCTGTACACAATTATATTTTAAAATACAGATCAACGTTGTCCACACTACTGAAAACTGTATGCCATGCAAGAGCAGAGTTCAAAGAATGGTTAGCCCTATCAGTGCACTGCAAAGTTAGTTATTTCTTTAATAATTATTTCCTTGTTATTAGTATTTCAGAATGACATTCTGCTCTAAAGAGTTAAAGTAAATAGCAGAATAAAAATATTTGGATTGCATCTGTTCATTTTACAACACTGTGGATCTTTTCTTTAAATAATTGTTTTATGGCAGTATGAAAGAAGAGTATAAAAAAGAAAAGATACAAAGATGGCGATTGTCGTTATACTTCAATAAGCTGATTGCTGTTTTAGATAATCACAACTATGGCTATAGAGTCCTCTAGCTAGCACTACTGAATTGCCTTTCTTTATGTTTCACAATACTATACTGAAGAACCTGCTATTTGCCTATGGAACACAGAAAACAATTATCTCAGAAAACCTGGCAATGCTGCTTTCATCGTATAATCTATTGGGAAAGGAGAGCTCATGTGATGGCAGCCTTCAGGCTGTTCAAATGCACCATTACGTTATTTTAGTTAACACTTATTTAGCCACTTGGTGCCCAGTGAAACACTCCACCATGCCCAATTTAGATCCACACTGAAGATATATACTGAAGACCTACACATAATAATTAAAAACTGACTGTGCAATGCTCATTTCAAACTTGGCATACTCTGCCTGTTCTTTTGTTGTGTTTTGTTTTTGCGTTCTTTATTTTACATTTCTCCACATAGTTTTTTTTAAATGTATTGTTATAATTTTGTTTTAAATTGCTTTTAACTCATAACAGCATACATTATGAAAGGTGCTTTATAAAATAAAGATTACCTGACAAATGCATTCATTGGCTACATAATTACACTTTTGTATAGAAAGTAGATTACAGGGCATTTTTGTTTATGCTAAACTGGGAAATATGCAGAGCTCTTCTACATATTTTTTTTTAGTGGAAAATCAACTTGAAATAAAATGAATTTTGGAGGTAAACATACCTAACTCAGTGCTTCAGGTCACTGTCTCCAGAAGGTTCCCATGTTCTCCCAGTGTTTGTCTGGGTGTTTTTCTCCAGGTACTCCCATATCCCAGAGACATGCAGGTTAGGCTAGCTGACTGGTCCAGTAAGAGTGAGTGTGGATGTGTGGAGGACAAGTGCACCAGTCAAAGACAGATGTCCTGTCCCAAAGATGTGCTTGTTTTGTAGATTGATGAGTAAATGAGTTAGTTCTTGATTTACACTTGATGCAGTCTGAGTAGGCTTCAACACCTTGAAATGGAATGTGTTGGCCGAGAAAACAATTTGGAGAGAACTGCATTTTTATTAACAAAATGAAATTCTGTTGAGCTTCTTGTTCAGTGATCATAAAAAAATACTAAAGTCAATAAACTTCCCTTAAACATTTTATAAAATAGGTACAAAAACCATTTCTCATAATACACATGCCATAAAAGAAAATAAAAATTCTTGTGATAATTACTAGCCACAATTCCAATGCAATGTTCATTAAATATTCAAGTTCAGAAGATACAAGGCTAAAATCCTTAACAAGTTTACAAGTCAAATCTTTAAAAACCCAATTATTTACTAAGCAGCAAGGGTAAATTCTTCTTTTATCTGTTCTTTTTCTAATTCAAATGTGAGCAGTTGTACTAAACACAAGCTTGCTCACCTTCCACACTCAGAAAAGGACTGTACGTTTTAATTACAGGACAAAAAAAAGAGGTCTGAACTCTCTCTCGACTTCGGCTGTAGACATGTGTTGTGTTCAGTTATAGTTTTGCCAGAACGCTTGGGGGAGTGCTAAAAAGAGCATTACCGGATGAAAGGATAGGAAATGAGTCTTGAATGTGGTTGGGATTTTTTGAATATCAAAGTGTGCTGGTCAAAAAATAAAAAAGTGAATGTTCCGAGTTACCCATGACTGGGTAGTTATTACTCTGCTCCAATCACCATGCCTCTCTTTTCTTACACTTTGCCATTTCTCTCAATGCACAACACGACTCCTCAGGTTCTTTTCTCAGAATATTATTCCACTATCTTTATCTTCACTCTCTTCTATTCCTCCTAAGGTCTGATTCTTTGCTGTCTGTCTAAAAGAAGTTTGGCCACCACACGACACATGCAATTCCTCAAGTACAGTAATAACTAAGATAAAGGAGCAATACAACTAAATTGCCATAAAGCAGGTCCTGAAAAAAAATACTTTTTGGCTAAGTTACTGATCACTAATCAAGTGTTTTGGGGTGAAAATAAGCTCATCTTGATCAGCAGCCAATTGATCAGATCATTGCTACTGTATTGCTGTCATAACCTCAACAGAAGTGGTCAAATCTTCCAATGCAGAATAAAAACAAAGCAATGTAATCCAAAATAATATGCTGAGGAATTCACTCAGGGTGTGTTTTGTCATGATTGAGCCCAAGTTTGACCCCTATTTTCCCTTTTTATACTGTTTATTACGTAGATAAAATGCCTCAAATCCTACTTTTACCACACCGTCACTTTTATATTTATAATCCCAGGCAATTGGACAGAGTAAAAGAACAGGCAGGACAAAAGTTACACATTTACTCATGATTTATAGATTTTTTTCAGATTGTGATTTTGGTCTGCTCTCTTTCAGATGGAAAATGGCAGACAGAATATGCATTTGTAAGCCTCCCTCTTATTTTCGCTCTAAAGTTCCTGACATAAACCCTCCTCCTGAACACTTGAATGAAACCAATGAAACAGCTCAGGCATGGTACCCCAAGGTCAATTTTCATTCTTGTCAGCAGTTTTCCCCATTTCAAAGGGATGTACAAATGCAGATTCAGACAAACAAGAAAACCATAAACTGGTCCAGGTACTCTTCTTATCAATAAAATTCTGGTCAATTCTCCCCATAACAAACAGTCTTACCTGATCTTTGACATTGTAAATCCACCCAAGTAAGGACTGGCCCATGAAGTTTCCTTGCTATCCTTTAAAGTTAGACATTAATTTTAAAAAAACTGTATGCTAGGTATTACTCCCTAATACAGCACCACACCCACCTCTCAGCTTTGTGTCCACTCTGGAAACATCAAAACTCAAACTTGGTGTCTTGAATTTACAGAACAGCCTTGGCAGCCATTATAGCTATAAGAGAACTTCCTCAGCTAACAATCAGCCTTCTATGCCTCTAACATAACAGCAGGTACTCTCCCCTTCCTGGAGTCAAATCTAGACCACAACACTATTTGTCTCTGGTCAGGAGTTTGCTTAGGGTGACATACCGGTCTTGGTCATTCATTATTCCTGAGACAGCAGCAGGGAGAATGGGAAATGCAAACCTATGGTCTTTGGACTACAAGAACAGTTCATTCTCTTGAAGGAGAACTCCTTCAACCTTGACCCTTCTTTTACACTCGCACCTCTCCTCAACAGATTTAAGGAAGCAGAAATTCTCCAGACCTTGGCCCAATTTCAGGTCCTAATTGTTGTTATCTTAGGGAGGACAAGTAGTTGTTTGGAGGTTGGATGTCATGCTGAGTGAACTTCTGAGCAAAGACAGAATTGAAAATTTTCTCTTTAATTCTAGGCCATATTTTATCTGACTTTTTCTTAATTATTTTTTTTATTATTGGATTACAATGATCACGATGAACTGAATTTTCCAAAGAGAGCTAACAAGGCCTACATTGACCTTGGAATAAGGAGGTTTGAAAAAAATGAAGAAATAACATTGTAGAACAAGTTTGTATTAACCTTTTCACCATAGTTAATTATGGGACATATGGTCATTATTGTCTATAATAGATTAGATACTAAAAGTATTACTAAAAATAATTTAATATCTTCCTGTTTTTGTTATAAAAGGATCAGAATCAGAAAACAAAAGCAGAGCATTAGCAGACTATGAAGATACAGGGAACCAAATTTTTATTCTGCAGCAAGTGGACCATGGTTCAGCTTTTGGTTGGAGTGTTTGCAGATCTTCTTCAAAACTGAACTGAATTCACCTCACCTCACAGTTTCTCTTCATTATCCTAAGTGCATGTTCTTAGTTCAACAGATTGCTTGAAAATCAGCTGTGTGCACGAGTGGGGGAGTGTGTCCTACAAGAGACCATTGAACTCTCCAAGGTTGGTAGATGCCACTTTTTTTGTGACACTGCTTAGGTAAAAATGCAAGTTTAGAATATGGATGGATCCACAGTATATAATAAAATTCTCACATAGAGATAACCCTGTACCCCCTCCATGTAACAGCAATGATTCAGTATTATTTTAAAACTGAAATATAAGTTATACAGTACTTACAAACTATACGATTTACCATTTACTGCTAAAACAATTCTTCCATTAAATTCTGTACATTTAGCTTATTCTCGGATGATTGAAGGAGAATTTTCCTGAAGTCGACGTGTGCTTTGCAGCGTTATTGTTGTTTTGCAGTCTTTGCTGAGGACTACCATCCATATGGACCTACTGTGATAGACAGAAAAATGGATGCCATAAAAAATTGTTAATTTTAGAGGATTTTAAAATAAGAAAGAGAGAAAGGAACCTCAGCAAAACAAAATTAGAAAAGAAACCACGTACAAACTCCACAGGCCTGAAATAGATCCATGCAGATACACTAGCGCTACAGGTTGAGCTGCAGTCCACTAGGGAAGCCATTCTATTTATTTATTTTTTCAATCCATTAATCTTTCATTCTCTTTTTGGAGGTAAAAATGTTTTATTAATAATTAGTTTAATAATTAATTTCACAGTTCATTCTGCACTCTACTCCATGAGGCAGAAAAGGAAGAATTTGGAGCAGTGGGCTTGTTTAACAACACAGTCACGTAGACAATCAATTTTAGGGTCTTTTAGAGTCTCTTTTTTCATTTTTTCAAGCTATGTAACATGTGCTATTATTTTTTCGCAAGTACTTTACATCATTCAGTAGGCTTATTAATGTTATGTTTACCCTAGGAAAAAAATGAGCCAATAACGTTAATTTTTCAACAAGAAAAAATCTTAATATTTGTAACCTAAACATTTAAATACTGAACGTCGACATAAATTCTGTAGGAAAAGTATGTCAAGTGTCCTCTTGTACTGATGCAGAATTATTACATGTTCTTCATGTGCTATGTTTTGAAACAGTAAAAGCGAGCTTCTTTTTGCACTTTTCTTATATATTTTTTTGTTGCTTACATATAAGAGGGTAGAATGTCGGTGTTGATTCACACAATGGAAATGCCCATTATGTTACTGTAGGCTACCACAAAGCAAGGCTTAGTGATTTGAACATTTCCCTTGATACAAACATTGCCTATTGCTGTATTGTGAACAATGTTTAGGAGGCTAGCGTCTTTCTTGTCTTTTCACTTGACTACTATCACTTTACGTATTTATCATTCTGAAGCTTCACACAATCAAATTTACCAGGCACTTTATAGTAGTTTAGTCGTACGTCTGATGACCAATACAGATTGTCATCACTATCGGTTAAGTCAGCTGATGGTTTAGTCTCAGTTTGTTCTAAAACCAGCTTTACACTTACTCACCATTGTGTGTTTTGTTTGAAAGCTGCCCCACACATGAATATTGATGAGTTACCATAGAATATTCAGGATTTTTTAATTCATTAGATGACAGCAGAATACTGTCCTCAGAATGTTTCAAGCCTAACACTATACACACAAACAATAAAGCTCGGGCTTAGCCATTTTTACAAAGAATTCTAGCCTCTGGGTTAAAGCCAAGGAGGTTAAACACACTATCCAAGAAATAACTGACTATTAAGATCATCACTTGTTAAATATTTTCTACCATACATCCCAAAGACATGCTTGTTAGGCTAATGGGAGGCTGTAAACTGGTCCCTTAAGGCAAAGTATAGGTTTATGTGTTCATACCCTGTGATGAACTGGCACAGCTTCCATGGTTACTTCCTGCCTTGCACTCAATGCTGACAGAAAGACCTGAAACAAAGTAAATAGGTCTGATAATGGACGGACACGTGGATATACTAGCTTTGAAAATAAAATCAAAATAGCATGTAATATTTCATAGTGAGCTGTTTTGATTTTACCTTGTGTCATGTGATACAGTGGATTCCAATCCAGGGTTTCTTGCAGACTTTTATCTACTCGGGCAGAGTGAATGTCAAGCCCTTATAATAAAAAATAAATTCAACAACAACTCCTGACTAGTATTTTCATACTTTATCATTGGGAAATAAGCACCTTGGTAAAAATGAAATCCTGACCCAAGCACTGTTTGTGTGGAGTCTGTACATTTATTCAATGAACTCCAGTCTTATTTATTTAGTTATTTACTTATTTATATACCTATTTAAGTATTTATTTATTTATTTATTTATTTATTTATGGAGCTTCTGTAAAAAGCCACATTTCACCATGGGAATAAATAAAGTTCTGTCTAATCTAATCACATTATATTTTGGGGACCTTGAAACTTGACTTGATGTTATATTCAAGAAATTCAGAGAAAAGGATTACAAGCTGTGTTGGCTTATTCTCATCAAAATTGTTATAATTAACATTTATCTGAAGTGGCTGAACTTTGCCCAGATGTTTTTGGTATGGAGTTTGCATATTCCCTCTAATTCTGGCTGACATAAATGTATGCATGTGGCATGACCAAACAATAGCACTGGTGAAAGAACAACAACATTTACAAAAGAAATTAGTAAGCACTTCTTCACACATAGGGCCATGGTAAGACAGAACAAAACAGAGAATCTCATATTTAAAATAGAGAACTCGATGCCAAAACATCTAAATGCAAGGTACAAAATACAAGGAGTCCTGGGGGGTCTGGAACCTGCTAATTAATTCTTTGGACCCTCTGAAAGCCTGAAATTAAAAATTTCCGGGGGGTTACTAAAAACTGTAAAGAAATACACTTCAGTCGCATAAAGGTTTGGGGGTTTGCCCCGTATACTGTAACAAAAAATAGGTCTTTTCTTTCAGACATAAACAAAATTACCAAAATCATAAGACAAAACATGGCGGTTTGGAGGGACAATATAAAGGGGCGGACCGGAAATCAGGCGTGAAGGTTGCTGGGAAGGCGTGATGGTTTATGGGAGGTTGACGTCATCTTTAGGGGACCAGAGGGAAGAAAGGAACCCGGAGGTGGAGACCGTTGTTTATTCCGGGTTGTTTTATGGCGACGTCACTTCGTCTTTTCTACGGAAAAAATAATAATTGTAAGTCAGGAGTAAAATTAATTTGAAACCAGAAACACAAACCTAGCACTAGGACCTACCGGAAATAAAAACAAACTATGTTACAGAGAGACATTGTTTGTTGTATATCCACCGAGGGATAATGAAAACTATAAATGTCACATTTAAATATCATCACATCTGTGACGTCAACTACAAGATCATTATGGTCACATGACTCCTCTAAATGGCTTTGCGTAAACAAAGAAAACAAGACGTATTCTAAAATAAATTTTGTCAAAACATGTAAAAATAAAAAAATAAGCCACACAAATGCAAAAGTGAATGTACATTAACCCATGACTATAACACAGGCACACTATCTGTATGTTAAGTTATAAGTCCTTTAAGACAAGTTGGGGAAATGAAGAATGGGTGGAAATAAGACATTCAGGTTTGGGAGAGAGACACAAGAGGCATGAAAATCTATCTGACAGACAAAAATGAAAACCTGCAGATTTATCAACAAATGGTCTGCTAGATTGGTTTTTCTTTTGTCTTATTTTATATTTTGATATGTTTCCTGGATTTGCTCTTTTCTTCTGTTTATTGTAAAATACACAACTCATTTTATATTCTTTAACCTCCCCAGCATTTACTCCGAGTAGAGATATTTCTGTTGAGTGCCTCCTTATATCATAATAAGACACACTGATGAAGCATGAGGATTTAACACAGAAAGAATTGATCACACTGACTGAATTTCTTACCTGTGGCAAAAATGTTTGTCACCCCCAACATTCAACTGTCAGTGAACCAACCTAATTACCACATACATATATTGTACCATATTAGAAATTAAAATAGCAGCAGCCTACGCAGTAACATTTAGGGAACTACACTACTTAATTATTGTTAAGCAGAAATGTCGGTTTATATTAAAACTCTTTAAGCAAATTTCAGATGCAGTATCTGCAGCGGAAGTTGTCTAATATAATCATTTTACATTTACTTATGATGTACTGATTCTACATTAGAAACATCAGTAATGCAGATTATTTGTTTTAGCATATTGTCTCAAAGCCATATCTGCCTATCTGTTTGTGGGCACATCAGATTTATTGGTTCAATCTGGAATGGGTAAATTAAAAAGGTTTATTCTAGTCTAAGGGTACATACTTTTTATCTTAAAACAAATTCAAAATTTACTGTCTGCAGTTTCTTCTTATAGTCAAGTGTAGCATTGGTGGGCTCAGTACCACAGCACACCATGTGTTATCATGATAGTCACAAATGATATGACATGCAAATTCATTCCTGATTTGTCATTGGTGTCATCAAATATGGCTGATAATACTTAACATCTATGTTTCAGAATTAATAAATGAAGTTGTCAGAATGTATTGAAGATCCATGCCTCTTCTCTGGTAATCCTATAAAGGGAACATTTGATGTCCTTCCCTTTTGATTTTTTCCCTTTTGTTGTTTTTTTTTAAATAATGGTATAACACAAAAAATGTGCAAGTATTCAGAAACTGGTGAACAAGATTTTTCTGAAGTTGTTGTTGAACTCTTGAACTGCTGAAGTACTGTTGAGTAAGCAAAGAATTTTATTTCTGAAAAAAATTCCATGAGATCTTCTAAACATGAGCTGAAGTGTGACTTGATGATAAGCCAAGAACCTTTTATTCTGATATGTTCTGAAGCTTTTGCATCAACGTTCCAAGAAATTTTAAAAGCAGGGTGCTACTTGTTTTGGAAAAATAAACACTTTGCTAATTTTGTGATGTATAATTTTGCTAGAGTTAAATATATAAATCTAGTTTGGTTTTGAACATACAGTACAGCTTAAGTTATAGTATCCTCCATTTATTCCGGTATTCATACAATATGTAGTGTTCATTACAGGCTAGTCTTACAAAAGAGGTATACGGCTAGCAGTTCATCTACTAGCTTTACTCCATACAATTAAGGGGACCCTGCTGTATCGATGACTTCTAAAATGTCCTGCTTGCTTATTTGACATCCAAACTTAAACATTAGAGGTCCTCATTCGCTTCAAGGGCCTTTATGTATGCTAGAATACTCTGTGTATAAAATGATATACAGTACATTATGAATAGTTTCATTATAATAGCTATGTATATACTGTAGCATCTACCTAATATTTAGCCAAAAAGGAAAAAAAATCTACACAATCCTTTTGATGTAGACAAGTGAGCATCTTATGCTTTGTGAATCTCCAAAATTCAAATAATTTCAAAATCTTGGATGTACACAAATCTTATTTTACACAATAAAGAATTTGTCATATTTAAGGATCTGCGTGTTATTAGTTATTTGTTATATTTATATTTATCTGCTCAATATTACCTGCATTGGTTTTATTTTCTACTTGAAATCTGCTTGTATTTGTTATCATGGGTCTATACATTTAGTGTTGCCATTGCTTTAATGCCATGTTCTTTGTGGCGGCCATGTGTTAAAAAGATCATATGAACTTTGTTCTGTTGAATTAAAATGAAGGTTCTTATATACTAAATGTACTATACTATATACAACTTATATACTTGCCTTTGTTATCCTGCTACAGCAGGGAAAAGTTTAATTTAGAGTCTGGAGATAAAGCAAGCACAAAAAAACACCACAAGTAGGGCTCATTACCAAAATGACAAATTGATCTCACAGCAAGCCAGAAATGCTAATCAAGACTCGAAATCGGAGAAAAAATAAAGTTCAAACTCCATTAGAAAATTTGCAGCCAAAAATTTGAGAGAATCCAAACATGGATACCTGAATAGTGCATAAATGTGACATTTTATAGGACGGCCCGATGATGCCATGTGACACTTTTTCTTACAGAATTCTGGTAAGTTTTATTGGCAATGACTGATGTGGAAATCTCAAAATGGTACTGTGCATCTAATTCAAGATGGGATCACGGAAAGATGGTAAAAATGTATGGTTTGCTCAGGGAATGATATACAACAAAATTAATGTCAGAATCAATTTCCTTGGATTGAGAAACCTCTGAAGAGCTGCCAAGATGGCCAAACTCTGTCTTTCAAATGGAGCCCTTCTGATGACAGAGCAATAATTTTCCTTACAAAGTTTTCCTATACATTTGCATACTTCATTATGACCATCCAGCAAGGAGAACTGTTACTTCAGAAACAATGCATTTGCACAAGAAATTAACCAATCGATAATGCTTTTTTAATCTTTTATTTTTCCTGGCAGATTAGGAGAAAAAGGAATCAAGCCTTCACTTACTTTTTTAAACTTACAACTATATACATGTACGAGTGTTCAAACGTCTTTGTGAAATGCCCCTTTCCAAATCAGGTGAATTTAAGTAGGGGAAGTACATCAGAGCATTCAACTTGTAAGTCTGTCCTCAGGCAGTACATGGGTAACAGACATTCTGAGCCCTTTAAGTGGCTTGTGGTTCACCACAATGCTGAAAGCATGAGGGCAGGAGTTTAGACTAGTTTAGGAACATGCCACAGATTGCTTTTAGGACAAAGTAGATTTTATGTACAATATCTTTTTAAACAATATAACTGGCATTCTCAGTCTTGCTTCTTCGTAAAATTTCTCCTAGTAACTGCTTTATAAATCAGCAATTTCCATGCCTGTTGGTGCAGAATTGGGTCCTCATTCACTGTGACTCAGAATGGACTGATTGTGGCATAGACTGGTGGTGACCTAAAAATGTTGATCTTTTTATTTTCATAACAGGGAAAAATCTAGCATGAAACAAAGAACATCTTAAGCTTGTGTAAGCCCAGCTAATTAAAAGTAGTAGAGCTCTCACTAATTGCAAGAGCAGATTCCTTGCTTTTTTATCCATCAATGATTTTCTTTTCTGTGTTCTGCATTTTGCCTGAGCTGTGTTAAACAGTTGTAAATACATTGACTAGGCCGAGGGGTCCGGAGAGTACTTTTTTGTAATCTAAAAGAAATTTTAATAAATTGTTTCATGTCATCAAGATATGTTCCAAGATATTTTATACAAGTAAAGAAACATTAAATACATATGTTATTAAATTACAGTATATAGAATGACAAAAAGACTGATATGTTCAAATAATATATCTGAAAAACTGCAGACAGCATGACCAATTTCAAATCTTTCTTCTGATTTATTTTCTGATCCTGAGCAAACCTCTCATCTTCCGGCGCTCCAAATTCTAAACAATTGTATCCTGAGCTGATAAGTCACCCTGGAAAATTAGTATTAACAATACATTTTATTTATTTAGCTCCTTTACTATGTTCAAAGCGCTTCACAAAAAGAACAACAAGGCATATAAAACATTGGATAGAACTAATGTCTGCATAAAAACACTAAATAAACATATATATATATAAGATATATAAATCACTGAAATAGAATAAGAGGCAATAAACCTGGAAAAATACAAAAATACATATACTACAAGAAAACCCTAAACAAATAACTTCATTTGTGATACAAACACAAATCTTCCTGGACATCTAAGCAAAGAGGATCAAAATGTTGGGGTAACCGCCTTCCTGGAGATATTTGCTTTAATTTGTTTTTTTGAAAGAACGAATTGAGTTGGCCATTCCAAAGCTTTGTTGCAATGGAGCTGAAGGCTCTGTCACCCACAGAGCACAGGTTAGTTTAGGGTACAATGAGGTTGCCAGAATCAGTGGTCCTTAGTGTGCATACGGGAGCATAGTGATCTTGGAGGATACTGATGTAGTCCAAGGCCATTTAAAGTTTTATAGGCTAGTAATAGAATTTATATTCAGTCCTATATGACACAGAGAGGCAGTGAAGGAGCAGGATGGGTTCTAAGTGTTTGTTGTTAGGGCGTCTGTGTAAGAACTCTTGCAGCGGATTTTTTGAACCAACTGGAACTGTGATAACTGAATAAGGGGTGTCTACCTATAGGGAGTTAAGGTAATGTAATAAAAGCATGGACAAGTTTCTCAGAATCAGGAAAAGAAACATAGGATATGTTACAGAGATGGAAGTAAGAAAGTTTCTTAATGTGATGAATGTGGAGGAGAAGGGCGAATAAAAAATAACACAAAGACTCCTGGCACAACAAGAACGTCTGCTTACAGTTGAGAAAGAGCTCAAGTTCTTAAGCTGAGGTTAATGCCTATTAGCAGAACTTCAGTTTTGTTACTGTTTAATTTCAAAGACTTTTATTCTATCCAGGATTTAAATTCACAGTGGAACTTTCACTTTTGACACTGTAAATGAGTCTGTCAACATGTTTTGAAGAGTGCTGTTCTCAGGACTCTATATCCACCGGCCTATTCTACATGAAACATGGCAGGCAGCCCAAATTCACTGTCCCACTGTTTTCTGAAGAACTCCTTCAAGTAATGGAAGCATATAACAGGACTAGCCTCTGTAAAGTACAGAGAACCTGAACACCTCAATACTCCTTGGAAGAGCCTATGTAGATCCTTGAATGAGGGCTCCCTGTTTTCCTTTATATTATTATACTTTTCTTTCTCAATAAATGTACCCTAACTGTAGCCAGATAAGATGTGCTTTTGGTGCATTTCTTAGTCTTTTCTGAACTGCCTAATTTTTCCTAATAAAAAGTCACTCTGACCAAAAACATCATTAACACTGTTATGTTGTGCTTCATTCAATTCTTAATGAAGAGTAACTTGACTTTGCTTCCCTTAGTGCCAGGCCCATTTTTTCATCTCTAAATTATCTTATCCTTATCCTTTGGTTACTGTGACAATGAGAGCTCCAGCAACACCCAAAACATGTTGGACTTATTAAACACACAAACTAACCCCTGAAGTCTTAAAATAACCTTATTTTATGAAATTCCTAAATTTCATTGGGAACAACAGAATAAATTAAATAAAAAAAAGTCTGAGTAATCAATCAGAAAGATATAAAAGAAAAGCAATCACAAATAGCTATGGACTAACCATTAAATATAATTAAACAAATAAATGATTACCAAATTAATCAAACACTGAAAATAACATCTTGGAATACTTTTTACATAAAATAACAGTGAAAGAAATACAGGGGAAAGTAAGAAACAAGGAAAGAAATAAAGCACTAAAATTATTCCAAATTCCAATAAAGCATAACAAAACAAAATGAAAGAAAAGCCAACTGAACAAAGTGAAAAATAGGTGATTAAACACACAGAGTCTAAACAAACCATGAACTGAATGAAAAGATTAAAATCAAAACCAAAGAATTGAGCAGAGAAAAGAAACAATAGCAACTTACTTATTTTTCCCAAAAAGTCGATGAGCTTCCATGACATTCAAAGTATTCTGGCAAGCACACTGAAGGCTTGAGCATGAAATTAAGTTAAGCAGAGCCTTCCTCCTACAATTTGTCCATGTCTGCTGAAAACAAGGAACCTGGAGAAGAACCAGGAAAAATGTACTACAAGTGTCATTGACCTTGCTAAGGTAAGGAAACATTTGTAAAGTCCAAACTGAATAATAACCAAAAGGAGACTGAGACAAAAATCATAAAATGTCACACAGGTAGAACTATGACAGTTATTAAATTATCATGAAAAAAGATCATAAAACTGTTAGTATTACCAGTAATCTCTTTTTACTGTTGCTGTTCCCGTTAAATAATGCTCACATTTTGCCAATTCCTCGCTTGAATTTTACTATACATACTGTATATTCTTATGGTGATCTACCTCCATTAGTATCTCTTCCATTTTCCTTTCATGACGACTTGAACATCTTTACTTTCTGCTAAATCATACCATGTTGTATTACACATCTGGTATTTAATATACACTAAGATTTATATGTAGTGTTACTATGTTTAGAACAAGGTGGCAGAGTGCTTACTACTGCAGGCTCACATCTCTTATGACTTTGGATCTCAATTTCAGTCTTGCAACTGTCTCTTTGAAGTTTTTCCAGTTATTAAAAATTTCCTTTGTTTTTATTTTCTCTTTCCGGAATACCATGATGGCACTCTGCAGCCTTTTTGATGCTGGATAGGGTGAAGGATAGTCCTGATACAATAATAACTGTGGCATAAACCTTCTAACACTTTTCATCATGTGCAGATATTATTTCGTTACTTGATCATATTTATGTACAGTAGAATACCTTGTGTCCTAGGACCTGCTAGAGATTTACTTTCTTCAATATCCTCATCAGATGGAGATTTTTCATTTTATTTTCTCTCCCTGACCTTTTGACCATTGCATATGTTATCACATCAGACACTGACTTTTACTATTTTAACCATTAGGGACTTATAAACTATGGATTCTTCCATTTAAAGTGTTTTTCCTTTGGTCTTATGAATAAGTAACAGTTACACTGTGTAAGGGACGGCCGGCGGCTCAGCCCAGCTGGGATGCCCGGAGGATGGAAAGATGGGGAAAAAGAGCTATATTTAGACACAGCCTCCCCCAAAGCGCTAAATGGCAGCTTCCCTACAGCTTAACGGTGCCCTAGATTTCTAGATTTGGAGTTTGGATTGTGAGAGATCCTTTGGACTCAGAAACTCAGCTTCTCCATCTGACCCAGATGTGCTGGCAGGTCACATGGACAGAAAAGCAGAAACACTTCCGGGTAAAGGACTATTTAAAGGACGTCAGAAGACAAAGCTGGCGAGCCAGAGTCGGTTGGTTGGTGGACGAAGCTTGCTGGAAGGTATGGGGGAGAAGAGAATTATAATAATTGTGTTATGGTGGCTGTGGTGCTTAGGGAGCACTGTGCAAGAAGGAAACAATTAAAAATACTTCTTGGTGTTTTTATCTGGTGTCCCCAGTGTCTGTCTGTTGGTTTTGAAGAGGCAACAGTGACCCCTAGCATTCACAGCTGTGACAATATACAATTACATTCTTAGGTTATGGCTCTTGGTGATAACATTTCACAAAACAGGGATGTGGAATATACAACAAAAAAGAATAAGGAGTAAAAGACACATAAGCAAATATTCACACAAAACATCTAAATTATAAGGTACAATGACTAACTCTGACTCTGTAATGAACAACAGGTATTATCAGCAGCAGTAAAAAGTGCAAGAATGACTAGATATATTGCAGAACAAGAATACTACTTGTGTTAGGTCACTTTATTAAGAAGTACAAATGGCTGCAGCAGACTGTGGCAGGTAAATGAGGTGTGTTGTTGGTAGGAGAGATAACAGGTTAGTCATTTACATGTCTGACTGCCTCGGGGTGCAGACTGTCTTCAAGTCTCGAGGTCCTAGATTTACTCTGTCAGATGGCAGAAGTAGTAAAAGACCTTGTTGGAGATGAGTAGTCTGTAACATGGATTAGAAGTCCCAAAGCACATAAATACTAAAAGAGGGGGAAATCCTTTCAACAAATGTGGCTAGATATAAAACAGTCTATGTAGAATGTTTATGAAATAGAATGGTTTATTCCTACAAACTGCCCCATAACACAAAAGAAAGCTTTGTAGAGCACAAAGACAAAATGGAGGGGCTGGCAATCGGTGACAGTGCAGTTCCCATACTAGACTATGATGCAGCTAGTGAGAATACTTTATACTTAGAGTACCTACTGAAGTTACTGAGAATTCCAGAAGGAATTATGTGTTTCTTAGTCTTCTCAAGAAGTACAGCTGCTTTGTTTTCTTTACAGAGGTGGACGGTGTTGTACTGTGTGTCCATGTGAGATCCTCACTGATATGAACACCAAGAAATTTAAACACCCTCTTGACCTCAGGGTCACCAGTATATAATGTTTTCTTTCTTCCTGTCCACTATTGCCTTTTTGGTTTTTGCAATGTTGCAATGTTCAGTGACATGTTGTCCTCACACCACGCCACTTGGTCTGCCACACCTTTTGTAGGCTGCCTCATTGCCCCCAGTGAACAGACCTGTGACTATGGTGTCATCAAATGTAACCAGTTGACCTCTTTAATTACAAATTTTTCTCTTACTACTTGTAAAGCATTTTGAACTATACTTAATGTGTGTGTGTGAAAATGAGCTACATAAATAATGGCTGCTGTTGTTTACTTATTCAACAAGTTTCCTCATGGACTCTTCTCCCAAAGACATTTAGGTTATGTGAATTTGAGATATGAAACCAGCCCAGTATATGAGTATACTTTAGGACAGATTGTGGACCCTTCCTAGGTGTCTTGCCTTGCACGTGATGCTGCTGCAGTAGAAATTGAAATAAGTGCATGGAAAACATTTTAATAGCTGTTTTGGTTGCATTCCAAAATGCCCTGCTTTGCACACACTTTTCTGATTTTTATCATATGACTTTTATTCTCAATTAAATCTAAGCAGGCAAGTGTGTCGTATTTATCTAATGTACTTTCATTATATTGACTGCTTTGTAGATTAACCCCTTTGTACATGTTGTTTACTTTTTAAATTTAGCAGTTTGACAGTTTCTCTTTTATCTATATATAGTGCCACATTTTGTCTGCCAAGTATATCCTCAATTATTTCCTGTATATCCATTCATATTTAAATTATCTTCATCACTTTTGGTATAGCAATTAACAATGAATGCATAATTTGCATTAAACTCTCAGACTTTTTATTTTTGAAATTTAGAGGGTGTTCCTCTGGTGGCATTATTGTACCGTAGATCATATATTGCCAAGTTCACTCTCATTTATCTGTGTTATTAATTTGTTTTCATAAGTTGCCCAATGGGCAAAGAGCATATTGGCATGGGTGTTAGACTGCTGCCCTGCTGCTGCATAGATCTGGGTTATAGGAACTGAATGTGTTGTCCCATTCAGAGTTGGTTCTGCATTTTACTCGATTCTCCCAGGTTAGGATTTAAATTCAAAGGCAAGGAAAACTTTAATATAGTGAAAACCTTAGCATAATAAAATGTTTTGGAATTGCCCAGATGGGTAATTACAGCTTTAACTATGAGATTTCACTTTTACAGATGAGTAGCTCAGAAAAGGCAACATGTGGTTGAAACCTGTAGCAAATAGGCCATAGCGTCCTTAAATTTGTACATTATGTGTTGCATATTTCTACTGCCATCATTTTTCAGTTGTAAGGTAATATGTTCCCTACCCACCTCTCCATATATCTCCTCTTCTATCAAGCTTTTAATATCATCTCAGTTCCTTTTCTAAGTCATTGTAGACTCTACTTCCTCCTGCTTTAACTACCACTTGTAGTGGCCTGACTGGTGCTGAGCTTCCACCAACTGCAGTCATGTGTCCCCAGTTATTTAACAGGAAATAAAAAAGAAAAAGAAAACAATCTCAGAGGTTTAGAGATTAAAGGGAATTTTATTAGTGAATCTAAAAGAAAGAATGGTTAATTCAAAAAGGTGTGGGTTTGTAAACAGCTAAAATTTGAGCCACAGCATTACAAGAGTGTTACTTAACAGAACATGAGAGAAATAAATTAAAGGGATAATTAACAATAATGAGAAAAGAAAAATGAGAGAGAGCCGACTGCAGAGTGATAGATGTCGACAGTGCTAAAGGCAGTCCACAGACTGAAGGTAATTTAGTTAGTTCAAGCAAGAGTAGGAGGGAGAGAGCGTAGTGAATGATAAAGCAGGAGCATTAGAAGCTTTGGTAGAAATAGATCTAAGCACAGACAAAGAGAGAGGTCAGGTCATGATCAAAGCCAGCAGCAGAAAAGGCAAACGTAAGACTGACCCCCTAAGAAATTCTGGGTACGTGGCAAGCTTTGTGAACAGTCACATGAAAGCTTTCTTGAAGATGTCTGCACAGGAGACATATTAGTCATGCATCAAATACAAAAATAATAATAATGTTAAAGATGAATCTTGCAAGAGAGACATCCCTCAATTAATTTTCTGAGACCTGTTCTTCTGTCACTGGGTTTTGGTGGATGGCTGAAAATGGCTATACCAGTCAGGAACATGTCTTGCACTGGATGCCATTTCTTGTTAAATCACATTTACTTACCATATACACTCCGCACCATTCATTATATAGCCTACTAATTCATGCAAAGCTAAGGTGTATTGTGCCAAAATTGAAAAGGCTACAAGACATGAATCACCCCTGATGGGATTCCAGTCCATTGTGGGACATGTTCTCGGTCAAATTAACCTCATATTTATACATTTGGGATGTGGGAAAAAGATCCACACTGTCACGTGGGGAACATGCACGATCTTCACAGCGCCTGCAGTACTAATTCATACTAGATCAACTTTAGAGTTGGTCATTTTTCCTAATACATGCCTTGGGATGAGTGTCTAAACTAGAACATCTAGGAAAAAAACTACAACAAAGACTGGAGGAGAACATGCAAATTCCACATTGACAGTATACAACATTTATTTATATAGCACATTTTCATATAAATAATGTAGCTCAAAGTGATTTACATGATGAAGAAAAGAGAAATAAAAGACAAAGTAAGAATTAAAATAAGACAACACTAATTAACATAGAATAAGAGTAAGGTCCGATGGCCAGGGAGGACAGAAGCAACAAACAAAAAAAACTCCAGACGGCTGGAGAGAAAAAAATAAAATCTGCAGGGGTTCCAGACCATGAGACTGCCGAGCCCCCTCTGGGCATTCTACCTAACATAAATGAAACAGTACTCTTTGTATTTAGGGTTCTCATGGAAGGACTTGATGATGATGGTCATGTAGACTTCTGGCTTTTAATTCATCAATGTAGGAACATCATGGTGCTTTGAATAGCTGGTGGTGGCGCAGGTCGCCACCACAGAAAAACCGGGAAAAGAAACAGAAGAGAGAGTAGGGGTTAGTACGGATTTTAGAGCCACCATGAATAGTTATAATAATAAATTGAATATACAGAGTATCAGGATTAAACTAAAATGAAGTTATGAGAAGGCCATGTTAAAGTGATGCGTTTTTAGCAGTTTTCTAAAGTGCTACACTGTATTAGTCTGACAAGTTCCTATTGGCAGGCTATTCCAGATTTTAGGTGCATAACAGCAAAAGGCTGCCTCACCACTTCTTTTAAGTTTAGCTCTTGGAATTCTAAGCAGACACTCATTTGAGGATCTAAGGTTATGATTTGGAATATAAGATATCAGACACTCCGATATATAAGATGCAGCGAGATTATTTAAGGCTTTGTAAACCATAAGCAGTATTTTAAAGTCAATTCTGAATGACACAGGTAACCAGTGTAGTGGCATCAAAACTGGAGAAATGTGCTCAGATTTTCTCTTCCTAGTTAGGATTCTAGCAGCTGCATTCTGCAATAGTTGCAAACGATTTAAGTATTTTTTGGGTAGTCCTGAGAGGAGTGCGTTACAGTAATCTAGTTGACTGAAAACAAAAGTGTGAACTAATTTCTCAGCATCTTTCAATGATATAAGAGGTTTAACTTTTGCTATATTTCTTATGTGAAAAATTGCTGTCCTAGTGATCTGATTAATATGTGATTTAAAATTCAGGCTTACAGTCAACAGTTACCCGTAAGTTCTTTACCTCCGTCTTGACTTTTAATCCTAATGCATCAAGTTTATTTCTAATAACCTCATTGTATCCATTATTGCCAATCACTAACATTTCTGTTTTCCTTTTATTTAGCTTGAGAAAATTACTATTCATCCATTTAGAAACACAAGTATGACATTGTGTTAGTGAAACAACAGAGTCGGGGTCATCAGGTGCTATTGATAAATACAGCTGCGTGTCATCAGCATAGCTGTGGTAACTCACATTATGCCCCGAGATTATCTGACCTAACGGAAGCATGTAGATTGAAAAGAGCAGTGGACCCAGGACATAGCCTTGTGGAACACCATATAGGATATCATGTGTCTGAGCTGTAATTACCACAACTGACAAAGAATATTATACCTGCCAGGTAGGATTCAAACCAATTTAAGACACTACCAGAGAGGCCCACCCATTGACTAATGCGATTTCTAAGAATGTTGTGATCAATGGTGCCAAATGCGGCGCTGAGATCTAAGAGGATAAGAACAGATAAATGGCCTCTGTCTGCATTTACCCACAAGTCATTTACTACTTTAACGAGTGCAGTTTCTGTACTGTGATTTGTTCTAAAACCTGACTGAAATTTATCAAGAATAGCTTGTTTATTGAAGTGGTCATTTAGCTGCATAATGGACTACCTTCTCTAGAATTTTACTTAAGAAAGGCAGGTTAGAAATGGGTCTAAAATTTTCAAAAGCAGAGGGGTCAAGATTATTTTTCTTGAGTAAGGGTTTGACTACAGCAGTCTGAAGACAGTTTAATGACATATTTAATGACAAGTTTACTATGTCAAGAATACTATCAATTAGCACGCCCGATACTTCTTTGAAAAAACTTGTTGGTATTGGGTCAAGGACACAGGTGGAGGATCTCAGTTGAGAAATTATTCTATGTAAAGCAGGTAAATCTATCCTGGTGAAAGAATTTAATTTGTTTATAATGGAGTACTGGGGCTTAGGAGGATCTGCAGTGTTGGGGAGATATACTATATTATTTCTAATATCATTAATTTTTTGATTGAAAAATACAGCAATAGCCTCACAGGTTTCACTGGAAGTATTCTGGAGGCATTAGAAACTACAATAGAAAATGAACACAGTTCCCTAGGGCTAGATGACAGCAAACCTATACCACTATGAAAACTGATATAATTACAGAAACGATGCAGCTTAGAGTGTTTCTCACTGCAGTATTTATTCAAGACCCCAACGTTACAAAAGGTGTATGAAAAGAGGCTTAAACGAAAAGAAATACCACTTATTACCCAAGGAGCGTCAGGTCCTAGGCAGTAATCCTAACAAATTCTTGTCTATGGGGCAAATTAACACTTAATATTACTAGGGCGGTTAAGAATTGTTCACTAACCAAAGATGTACACCTCTGGGATGAAAGTGCAGTACCCAGAAACATTCAATTGGAACAAAGGAAAAGAATGTGCAACCCCACATACAAGGTGACCAGGTCAGAAAGTGAACTCAGGCCTTTGAAATGGTCAGGCCACCTTGTCATCCAAATGAATCCATCCAAATAAATATGATACTTTTCAGCAATATTCATTTGCTTTCATTTGCAATTTAGCTTTACTAGACAAAACCTTGCATTCTGATTCCTAAAGTGCAGCGAGTTTCAAACTCCAATAGGGTTGCTGTACTTGTCTGCTCAAAAAGATGTGTGCTTACTTCACAGAATAGCTGCTGAGGTCTCACTCTAGAGGATGTATAAATAAATCAAAGAATACCCCCTGACTGGGGAATCAAACAGAGTTTTAGGTGGACATTTCTTTTGTTCCTACAGAAATAAACTGACACAGGGGGAATAAAGTTCAGCAAATACATTGGGAAGCAGCAGACTGTACTGCATGTAGAAGTCTTTGATCATTTGGAGTCTTGAGCTTAGATAAAGAACCAGCTGCCACAGCCATTCTTCCTGTGTTCTTTCTTTACTTCTGCACAGTGTTTGCTATCCTCAGAAGAACAAACTGCAGCTCATCACTTAGATTTCAATCCCCAAGCATAAAACATATCCACACCTACAATAACTAATACCATGAACACACCCTGTATAAATCGAGTGACCCTGAAGGCAGTCATTTACATTTCCTAATAGGTTCCAGCTTCCTATTGCCCATAAACTAAATCCACTGTGCATCAATCCACCAACTTAATTTAATTTCAAGGTCATAGGATGCTCAAGTTTAATTTTGCATCATCAGGCACAAAGTAGGCCTCAGCTATGGAAGAAGGCAGACTCAGGATATTACTTGCTGGATCCATGGCACTGTTCTTTCAGTTGTTTAGGCAAAGTATCTAATGAAGGGATTAACATGTTGATTACTACAGTTGTTGAACTATTTTGTCAGGACAGCGTTTGGTAAAATGAATGTAATTTAACTGATTGTTTCTAATCAATCCAAATGACATCTGCCAAAGCAGTGATGAAAACATGAAGCTACAATGACCACCAGATCAAAGCAAAAATAAAATAAATAAAATCAGCTTATCTATCTGTCTGTCTATCTATGTACCATATCCTTCTTTGGGTCTCAAGGTTGAACTTGTACAGTTCTAATCAATTTAACTTGAAGTAATTTATTTACTGGGGTACCACAATGGAGAACTGGTTAGTACTGCAGCCTCACAGCTTATGTGTAGCCTAGTAATTTGAATAGCATCATAGCATAATATTGTCAGACCTGGTTTTGGAGCTTCGGTGCTGGAAGGATGGAGCCTATTGTGGCATCATGCACAAGCCAGAAAGCTGCCCTGCACAGGAAGCCAATTAATCTAACAAGTATGTCTTTAGGCGCAGGAGGAAAAACTTGAGTATCCAGGGGAAAGCTGGTATTGACAAGGTGAGAAGGTGCAAACACCAAGCCAAAGGTGACAGGGTGCAGGTTTTGAATTCTTAATAGTGGACGCATGAGGCAGTAGAGTTAACTAAAGCACCTCTCCACCAGATCAGGTCTACCTTAGCTAGTTGTAAACCACAGATGTATACTGTATTGTAATATATTCCACCAATTAATATTATACCATTTTCATCTTAGGATCACAGGGCTGTACTCTATCCTGGTAGTAACATTAGAGTGCAAGGCAGGGACAAGCTCTAAACAGGACACCGGCCATTATGATATTTTGTGTAGCACAATTCTTTACTGACTCAAGAAGAAACAGTAGATGACTTTAATGAAAAGGGATTGGGAGATGAGACATGGTCGACAAAACAGGCAATAGTTGAAATCAGAAAAGACAGGCAACCAGTCATCAAGTTTAAAATGCTAAACAAAAGTATAAATTCTTTTAACCAGAAAAATATTAGTTTGTGCACAGAAACAGACAAATCAAAATAACTCGGTGCAGAGCAACACAGGAATCCTATTCCTGCTCTGGAACAGAAGACATAAGGATCTATGCTTTGATTTTACTAACTTACAGCAATGCACTACAATTTGATGATGTAATAGTAGGAGCATAAACTAAAATACCTGCAGGCTGAAAACATTATGGTAATTTTTAAAAAAAAAGAAACATTTTCAATATTTATGCACACAGAACAAATCAAACATAAATACAAATATGAAACTTTCAGATAACAGTTATACTCATTCCATAAATACCACCAAATACCAGACTAACAGAGATGCTTTCTTCGGTTAAGTCCTTCTGTCCTGCCTTGTAGCTAGTACTTAATTCACAAGACTTTCTGTGTTTTCTATTTTTTCAAGCTGTTTCTTTTATTACAGTAAAATGTATTTGAAAACATTGTATCTTTACAAAATTTGTAACTTTTAATGTGCAACATTTATAAGGTTGATCAATATTTCAGGTTTTCTGATAAAGCTTGTCCACTTTATTGTCCTCATGTTGGTGATTTTGGCATTTAAACTTGGAGGTCATAATTCAGGATTTCTGGCCCATGCCCTATATAAGGTTTTACTTATGATTTGGAAGTGTATTGTATTAGAAGACTCTCTCACTGCCTCTCAGTGTGTTAGTTTCCTGCAGTGGGGTAGCTCTCTATTTAATATTCCACCACCTCATCACCATAAATTGGATTAAAAATGTTATGTTAGGAATTCTTGGCCCTTTAGTTCCTGCCCCAAATGTCATTATGTATTGATTATTCTGTTTTCACCTCCAAAAAATCAACAGGGACTGATCCTCTCTCTGATTTTAGGCTTCTTATAACCTTTAACCTTAATAAGATTAAAACCTCACTCATCACAAGGTTGAAAGTTTGGTTCTCTCCACTGCTTTACTGTGTGACTCTGAGCAAGTTAGGCTGTTGTCCAGTTATAAAACATATATACAGTTAATAATAATAATTGAAATGTATCCTGATACATCCTTGTAAATCACCATATGTAAATGTATCATCAAAATAATGTTTTTGAAAGAAATACATTAATAATTTACACCATTTATACTATAATACGCTTATTATGTCCCCCTTGCAATATTCAAAATAACCTACATTCTTTAATCACAAATAAAACAATAGGAAAAAAAAATACCAGAAGATAAAAATTCCAAGATCTAAGACTTCTTTGGAGACTTTTTCACTTATATTCGACAGATAGTAAAGTATATTGGTTTACATTCAGGCTGCAACCCACTCTATCTTGTACAGGTATCCCTGTTTATTGCTCTTCTGGGTCTCCAAACGCACCAATATAGCATAACACTCTTAGCAGTAAATGCATCTTTCGCACTGACATTTGCAGAACCTCTCCTGCTGGTATTGTAGGTGTTCCTCTCACTTTCTCTTTGTGTGATGGTGCCCTTACACAAGCCATTCTTTTGTGAAATAGGCACCTTTTTACATCAGAATCTGATAAATTCTGTATGATCTTTCTTAATTTGTATTTCCTGCATTAATTTATATTTAGAATTTTGTTTGCATGTTTATCTTTCACAGTTAAAGATACCTAAGGTATGTAGGGAAAAAATGAAGCACTTACAATTCAATTATACCCTTAACTTACCTTTAAAGATAATGGTGATGTATAAACTGTCTTCTGGTGTCAAAAGAGAGACTTGAAGTGAACTGGAGACACACCATCTGGGTGGGGTTAAACAAGCACTCAAGGAACATGTGAAAAGAACAGGGAGGCAACCTGTGGTCCACATAGTGTTCTAGGATCTCAAAACTGGACAGAACCTTAAATCATATTCTCGGTTGGTGGCACACAGCAAATAATGTTCATTTAAGCCATGCAATTGTCAATGGAGGGAATAAACATCACCTGTATAAAGGAATATTTTTTGTATTTACTTTTTCTTTCTCCATGAAACATAAAGCCAGTTACAAATGAAAGCCAAGCTATAGTAAATGGATTTCTCTTTCCTTCTGCTTTGACAATTCTAAATTATAAAAATATGTGCTTGCAATTTTTATAAGTTAAATAGAACACTCCAGGGATGAGCTTGTGTATTGAAAGCTGTATGTAGGTCTATTGGGTTGAAAAGAATGGTCCTCTGTTTTCTCTCTTTTTCTTCTACTTTGGCAGATTGTAGTATGGTGCTTTGCACCTGATAGAGGATTTTATAAAATGTGTTTGTTTTAGATTTTAATATTTTTAAGAGCTGGTTATTTAAATTTTTTTCAGTAATTCCCAACATTGGCCTTATCTATACTAATAAACGGCAAAGCCCTCACTGACTCACTCACTCACTGACTGACTGGCTGACTGACTGACTGACTGATCACTAATTCTCCAACTTCCCGTGTAGGTAGAAGGCTGAAATTTGGCAGGCTCATTCCTTACAGCTTCCTTACAAAAGTTGGGCAGGTTTCATTTCGAAATTCTACGCGTAATGGTCATAACTGGAAGTTGTTTTTCTCCATTTACTGTAATGGAGTTCAGCTGGAGGGGCGGAGTTTCGTATGACATCATCACGCCTCTCACGTAATCACGCATTACGTAGAAAGCCAGGAAGAGCTACAAAACGCGCTTTAGAAAACATGCATTATATAATTAAGAAGGCAGCGAAACAATTAGAAGCGAGCGACTGACATATAAAACCATATTCAGCGGCTCACGTGAACTGACCCAGTGCGCAGACAAAAAGTAACAGTTCCAAAGAGTGCTGAACAAAAACCGAATTACACTGCTACGCTCAAATAGATAAACCACACGCAGTGGCGCGATAG
>JANRMT010062814.1:127731009-127741981 GCA_026402145.1 Polypterus bichir lapradei
GAGAACAACACTCATATCAATGACAAAACAATTACATTAACAATCATGTTACGTTATTTTTAAAATATTTCCTTTTCTTTTTCATATCTTCTTTAACACACTACTTCTCCGCTGCGAAGAGCGGGTATTCTGCTAGTTATTAATATTACTAGCCGTCCCCCGCGGCTCCACCCACAGAGTAGTGAAACAGGACAATGAATAGGACCCTGCCCGGCTTCCCACTCCTGACATCATGCTTCCCCCTCCCCTCAGCCTGCAGCTTCTGTCTCGGATTAGCGAGAATATATCACTTCTGCAAGTGAAATATGATTCTTAGCGCTATGAGTGAAGTCGCAAAATCTACCGGAATGTTCGAGCAAATTATAGAAAAACCTGAGTTAAATCCTTTAAGTACTTCTCTCATTCACTATCTAAGTGGAGAGAATTCTAAAGAATGCCGCAAGGCTGGCGCGTGAGTAAGGAGGGCACTGCCCCATCTCTCTTGGATTTGTGCAAATCAAACAGTACCACAAGCAAACTATGATACTTAGCACGACAGAAGTCGCAAAATCAACCTGAATGTTCAAGCAAATTATAGAAAAAAACCCAATCTAAATCCGTTAAGTAGTTCTCTCTTGAAAAGTGGACAGAAAGACAGATGTTGGATTATATACTGTATATATAGAGATTAGTCCATTTGAGTTCATGCCATAATACAATATAATAACCGGGTCCATTACTTGTATCATTATTATAATTATTTATTATTATTATCATTATTTAAAAATTAAACGTGATTTAGTGCTCCTTGTACTGCCATATAGTTTGTCAAGACTCTTATGAAGTGTCTAAATAAATGATAACTGCAGAACGTAATACAGAAGAGTTGTGCTGCTGGTAATGGTGGGATTTTATCAGTAAATATCAACATGATGGCGAAGTTACTATCATTTCAACCATTGATCAATTTACCAACTTATAGTATTTGGTACAAATCTTTACCTCAGAGTACTAAAATCAATTGCTGGTCACAAGACAAGAGGCAATTTAGAGGTAGCACTTGTACTCCAGGTATATTTGGAATTGTCATTTGAACTGACAGCATGTCCTTTGATTTTGAAGACTACAATCACAATCCACGTAGATGTAATCTCTACTGAAAATTAAACTCAAGGCATTTAATCAATACACTTTTAATAATTAAAAATATGCCTGTATGTCCAACATCTCCAAACTTTACCTATTTCCTCAGAAGCATACACCTCTAGAAAATCTCAGACATTGTTTCAAATAGGATCTCATGACCAAAATTTCTGATAATGAATGGGAAACAGCTATTGGTAAAGTACACTCTTCATGATTTTGTGTGAAAAGAACTCAAAATTGTATATCATACCAATTTATCTACACATAGATAGCCCAAACCAGAGCAGGGTAGTAGAATCAAATTGTGAACATTATGACACTTACCTTACGGAAAGTTGCCGATGTGCTATGACTCCGTGACCTCCTAACAACACTTTAGATATAACACTCAATGGGATTTCATCACTTAATCAATAGTCTGTTATGGCATGTTACTCCACAATGCTAGCACATCACTTTACTTGCTCATAAGGAGCTAAAACCAGCCCTCCATAACACAGTGGGAAAAGGGCATTCCACTTCACCTGAAATTGTAAAATAAAAATCAAATTAATTTTAAAAACTATCATTCAAAAACGTATTTAGGATACAGGGGATATTTATTAATGTCCTTAAATAATTATTCATGATGGATCTCTTTCAACCCTTTAGATGTCTTGATTAATCTGACTGGTTATTTCACTTTCCAGTCCTCAGATTTTTGGCCATTGGGTGAGAGAGAGGTACTGGATATAAGCTGAATGCATTATATGTCTGACTGTTCTTAAATGCAATTTGTAAAACCAATAGAAATGTATTAAAAGAAAAAAAAATCTTACAGCCTAAGCACTTTGAGGCACACTTCCTACTGAGAGAAAATTGTGACATATAAAATAAACCACACAAATATAAATTAACTGGATTAGAAATTAATCATAGACATTTTAAATATGCATTTTTTGACAACAGACTTAGGAGATGGAACTCTTTCATTTCGGGATATTAAGGGCTTGTTTATACTTCACGCTCAGAACGTGTACACGCTCACATCATGGCTGCCATGCGTTCCCAGCATTCATATGACGTGTCCTTTGAGTATGTCCTCAGAAATTAACGTGACACCTGTGCGAGTTGCAGTACCAGCAAAAATTCGGAGGGGGTAATGTGAAAAAAGTCAGAATGTGATGTCATACTCTCCGTTTACTATCTACATGTGACAGAAAGCTGTTTTGAGGATCCTCTGGGATCGATGTGCATGCTTCGATGTTTGATGTGGTGAAGCAAAATGCAAAACATACAAATGCATTCATGGTGCTTTTATATTCAAGCGTCGCATATTCCCCAATGTAATGGCACAATACATTTTAAAAGTCTCACATACCATCTTCTGTGCTGTCTTTTTTTTTTTGCACCTTCAAAACAGCATCAGAATGTATGGCTGCGTATTTGAGCCACAGAGAAAAAATTAAGTATATGGTGAAAAGGTGTATTTTGTGATTAAAGTGGATATTTCTGCTTTAATCTCAAAATGTCCACTTTAACCTCGTTGTTTACTTTATCATTAAAGTAGACAGTCATAAATGTCATCTTAAAATTGACCCAGTTATTATTCACTACATGCTTCTGGGGCTTCCTCCTGCATTGACAGCAGCAGCAAGCAGCAATTGGCACAAAGAACACATTAAATGTACTGTATGATATTCCAGCTCTCTGAACAGAATCCTTAGATTTATACTTGATATCACTTTCATGATGAAATGCATTGAACTATGTATATTACATTTTACATGTATTCGGGCAGCACAGTGGCAGATTGGTAGCGCTGCTGCCTTGCAGGGAGTCATATCGCTGGTGTTGCCTGCCTGGAGTTTGCATGTTTTCCAGGTGGGTTTCCACAGTGTGCTCTGGTTTTCTTCGAAAGACATGAAAGTTTGGGGATTTGGTGACACTAAAATGGCACTAGTGTGTGTATGTGTGCTTGTGTTCAGGTTGCGATGAGCTGATGCCCCATCCAGAGATTTTGTTTCTGTCACATACCCAATGCTTGCTGGAATGGGTGCATTCCCGGATTGATTGATGGAATCCTACAATAATGTACATCCTTTTTGGAGATATTTTATCAAGGTGTCCTCGAAATGTTTTGGATGTTTCAGGCAATTCACAACACAGTGAAGCCAAACCTGTTCTCACTGTGATAATATCTCACACTGGTGGAATCTTCCAGATTTACATTAAGTATAAACAGTACATCACTTGCGTATCAGTAGCGTCCGCTGGAGCACGTGTCACATCACGTAAAGTATAAACCTGGCCTTAAACTAATAGATGATACCAATTAAGTTAAAAAATGTACCTATCTGCATTATATAGCTTACAAAATGACACTGCCACTGAACTATCACCTTGATGTTACTTTTTCATTAAACACTGTAGTAATATTTTATTAACCCTTGGTACTGAACTTTTGAAATTCAGTCTCTGGCAGAGCTAAATAAACAATGCATTGAATAGAAAAGAAGGGTCTCTTGCAGAGCTACTCTTTACTTGAATGTGTTATTCTTGTGCTTTCCCTGAGGCTTAAGCCACATAGATCTAATTAGTAAAATAATCTGAGGGCTTCCTGTGTTCAGTTTCCAACCTGAACACTGTCTTTGGTAAATATGCGTGTGCTCTGTGTATCCATCCAGGCCTTCAATTTTAACCACATAACGTAAGGTGTACTGTAAGTGTTGATTCAAAATTTGTCTTGAAGTGAGTATGCCTTGGAAGAACTTGCATCCCATCTTGGATTGGTTATGTCCTTATGTCTGATCATACTGGAATGGGCTCTGCTTCCCCTGAAGTCTCTATTAGAAAGAGTGGGTTCTGAAAACAGGTTATTGTTGTAATCCAAATGTTTGTTAACATTTTAATTTGGTAAACTCTAGTCTTGAAAAACTATATCATTCATTGTATACCTTCTTCTGGTTTAAAATTAGGAGAAAAGCCACATACATTTTGCTGATTTGCATGCATAGTACCTGATTATTCTACCACAGTTAAAACAGCTCCATTTATTAGCTCTTCGCAGCAGTTGAGAAAACATTTTAATTTGAATTCAGCCTATTTTTGCAACTTTTTTTCTTGAAGAGACACTCACCCTTAAACCATAATGTTTGTTTATGCAAAAGTTGTTTTTTTTATATCTATGGAAATAGCCCCCACGCAGGAAGCCTGTCACTTGGTTTTGCCTAACTTTTTTTCCCACTGTAATTGCACTCATTCTTGGCTGTCACTGTTGATTTGCAGAGGAATCCCACAGGTGCTATCTTTGAGAAAAATCACAGCAGGATGTACTGCAGATGGCTTCAATCTCGTCTCAGACTTAGTTTGCACTCCCTTTGGTTGATCTTCAGCAACACCTCCGAGCGCTTGAATCTCCCTCCCAGACTAATGTAACACTTCTTATTACAAAAATGGGATAAGCACTTGCTCCAAATTGCTTCACTGAATGTGGGGTGGCACAGCAGAATATGTACTTTGCTTTGTGTAATTATACACAGAGGTGTCAAACTCAGATCTTGGAAGGAAACAGTGGTTGCAGGTCTGTGTTCCTGTCACTTTCTTAATTAGTAACTATTTTGTCTGGTTAGGGTCCTAAGATGACCCTGTCCCCCCTTTACAGTTCTAAGCAGAATTTCCCAAATCCCATACCCTACCTACACAATTAGGGTTAAAACGCTTCCTCCTTTCTTTTACATTTGTAAGTTACACTTTTATTCATGGACAATATACCCAAAATATAAGCAAGCAGAGTACAAATGTCGGCAAAATAATAAGATGACCTAGTTGATGTTAGGCATACATCTGCTTACTGTAGATTACCAGGTGGATGTTTTGTATAGTCTCTCGTCTGGCATGGCCCTTGATCCAGCATGCAACCTGCATAGGGCAGCAGAAACGGCCTGTCCTCAAGATGAAAAAATGGAAGAGAGAGCCGGCAGCATGCACGCCTAGTTTTATTGTGGCTCCACAACCCCTTATTCATAAATGAAACAACACAGACAACAGCATACAACCCTAGTACACTATTCTGGTTAGTTTCTATCAGCATTTTCTATAAGTGTTTTGGACAAATTAGAAAGAAAGGATATATAGGTAATTACATCATAAGCTGCCTTCTCAATCCTGCTTCTGTCTCAGTCATGCATTTACTTGTTCCTACCAGTCCAGGTTTTTTTTTTCCGTGGCAATGGCCTCTCTCTGATATTTGAGCTCATACAAACTAAAAAAATGCTTTTGACATGTCCACATGGCCTCACACCCAGTCGGGTCAATTCTCCCACTCCCAGTCAGAGATGGTGTTCTTTTTATCAATAATCCCATTCCTAAAACTAAACCCAGAGACTCTCTGAACACTTTGAGCACTTCCTGGTACAGTCGGCTGATCTCTCACTGTGTCTGCCTCAAACTTTTTTGTGTAGAATCGCCACTACACTCCTCCCTTCCACAGTGTTAATCCGATCCTAATCACCAAGATAATTACCAGGGACTCACAGCACGACGCAACAAATATTTGCACTGTGGAGAAGCTACAAGATTTGGCTCTGAAGCGATCTCCTTGTAGCTCTGTATTGGTTTCATGTTCACTTGTACTCATTGGGATTCTATTCATTGCATTTAATCATTAAAAAGACACCTTTATTATGCTTTTGACCTATTTCAGTGAACCTGCTGGGTTTGGGGAAGGCCAGAGAGCAGTCTGTAGCAGTATATAGTAGCTGTCATTTTTTTTTCCATCCATCCTTCCATTTTGTGGCTCTGATTTTCCTGATTCTTTGCTTTATATTTTAATTCTAAGACACAATAAAGAATGTGGAGTTGTAAGATAGTTTAGCTGGTGAGTGACTGCTTGGGGAATAATTATTTAAAACAAGAAAATATGTCTCAAATCTTTTTTTGGCTCACCAAAGGTAAGGAAATCTAGAAGCAAGTTGCATAAATCAGTTCAGGGTAATGGGGGGCAGAGCAAATCCTGGCAGTATTAAGCACAACGCAGAAAACAGTTCAATCACAGGGTTCACTTATATGCACATTTACAGTCATACAATTCCAATGTCATTTTATTTTAAAACTGTCAAGCGTCTCGAGCCTGGTAATAGATTACCGGTAACTAGGAAAGTACCTACACCAGAGGGGACTTTGACTGTTTTCAATTTACCACTGTCAAGACTTAATTACAGCAAAAAGAATAATGAGATACAAGCAGGAGTTACGCAGTGTGCAATTGTCTTGCTCTTGATTTACTTTATATAGAGTCACTGTAAATGCCTGTGCTTTCAGCCACATTCATTTCACTATGTAAGACGTGCTGAACATTACATATTTCCATTTATGCATCCAGAAACATGCTAATCTTTTATCTTGGTTGACTTAAGATATTTTAGAGCTGGTACTAAATATTAGCCTGAGCAATTCAGATCAGTTTTTCCTAAAGACAACCAATTATCACTACGGCATTCTCAGTGGTATAGAATATGAGCAAGAAGCAGCTGACTAATCTCCAACCCCATCCATTATTTCTATAAAAATAAACCAGCAAGTAGAGTGATTTAATGGTTTATTAATGTGCTCCAGAATTTCTCCAAAAACTTAAACAAGAGTCATATGCTATTTGAAAAACTTACAGTGTTTCCTGTATTAGGCCTAAATACTTTTCTTTCATAAATTATAAAGTGGGCAAAGCATGAATTTTAAAATTCTGGCAAAATGGAAAACCAGCTCTACAGTTTATAGAAGCACTTGGTGAAAAAAAGGCATAGGTCTAGTACTTTTATAGTGGCTAATGAGGGGCTTTGAAGCAGCACTAGTGCTATTCTGTAATGGAAATGGAAAGATTTTCTATTATTAATCAAACAGTGTTTTTTCAGTAGTCTCTGTAACAATCATTAGAGCTGTCGCTAATAATTCTGAAGTGGAAAAGCCTTCTCTCCTCTGTGCAACTAGACCTTTTCAATTGTTAATGCAATTCATTTATTGCGAGCTATCATCACCTTTCATTCACAATTCCCCTAGCCCTGCTATTAAGCTTTCAAGTTACATCTAAAGACTCCATTCTGCATAGGAGCTTTTCTTTACTGTTTTATACTTGGTAACTTCTCTGCAATCAAAAACATTTTTGTGTATTCCGTTTGCAACAGACAAATGCCTACCATAAATAAATCTTAATTATGCACAGTTGTCTTGATGTGCACACCAATATGCAACTAAATTGCTTATACTGTAGTTTACATGTTATCTTCTTAAAGGAGACATATAAAAAGTATGTTTTGTATTAATAATAAATGCTTAGTTTGATGGTGTCACAGTGGTTACCACTCTTGCCCAGTAACTCCATAGATTCAAGTTTAAGTCCCACCCTGTCCATAAACTGTATGGAGTTTACATGGCCTCCATATGGTTGTTCAGTTTCCCTGGGCAAACTGGTTTCATCCTAGAGACATCTGTTCTGGGTTAATCAGAAATTTTATTTTTAATTTTCACATTATTAAATATGAGCCTGGTAGCAATAGGTTTGGTAGTCTTGTGAATGTCTCCCAGGCTACTAGAGATCATTGTGGATCTTATAAAAAGTACTGAGAAGAACTAACGGTTTGGCACTTCCTACTCACATGCTATATAGTATGAGGAGAAACAGGAGTTCCTTATGAACGACAACAGGCCTTTGAATGGTGGATGGGTAACCTAGAATGGTTTTACAAAGGGTTACTTGGAGATGAAAGGCCCCTTTACACCACTATACTGGGAGCTTGAATTTGGGAGGAAGCTTTTGACAAGGACTCAACAGACAAGAGGAAGGGAGGGAGGCCAAAGGTTTGGAGAAAAATAAAATGGGGGAATCTGTTGTGAGCAGTTGGGTAAGATGGTCCAGACACCCGTTCAAGGTGGTCAAGTGACCAGGACATACTGTTTGGAGGTTGCATGTTCCCTTATCACTCTGGATTTTTCTCCTGGTTCGCAAGTTTTCCTTCCACATCCAAACACTGTGCATGTTCAGTTTAACTGATAAATAAATTCAGTATCAATGAGTGTGTGAATGAGCCCTCTGATTGGCTGGCTTCCTGTCAAGGGATTTGAAAGGGCTTAGTTTTAATTGGACTATAAGCTGGAGATTTTATTCTTAAACTGTATGATGCAACTGTCATACATTTGACTGCTGTAAGCACTTCTGATTTCAGGAAAGACATAATGGCTGAGCTAATAGACTTATTTCTAAACTCTCAAACAAGACAAAAAAGATGTATCAGTAAGATCTGTAAGAAAAGATCTAAGTGTGTATAACTGCAAAGGGAATTAATAATAATAATACATTTTATTTATATAGCATCTTTCCCATGCTCAAGGCACTTACAGAATTTAAGAAAGAATGGCAGGGTATACAGTATATAGCATTGTACAAACCAGATAAATAAATAAAGAAGATTAAGACGGTAAATTTAAAAGCCTAACAGACAACATAATTGATGGCCTACACAATACACACATACACAGGTTACATGATCATCTTGACATAGAGGTAAACTGAAAGAAGGGTAATAAAGTCAAGTAGAGCTAAAAGCCTTCTTGAACAGATGAGTTTTGAGCTGTTTTTGAAAAGAATTCATGGAGTCAGCTGACCTGATTAATTTCAGTAGGTCATTCCAGAGTCTGGGCGCTATACAGCTGAAGGCCCCGTCACCCATGGAGTGTAGATTGTTGGGGCACAACAAGATTTCCAGAATCAGAGGACCTTAGTGGGCGGACAGGCACATAGTGATGGAGAAGGTCACTGATGTAGTTTGGCGCAAGGTCGTTTAAGGCTTTGAAGGTTATTGGTAGGATTTTATATTTGATTCTGTAAGACACAGGGAGCCAGTGAAGACGGAGCAGGATGGGTGTTATGTGCTCGCTGCTGCTTGTTTGAGTAAGGACTCTTGCAGCCAAGTTTTGAATAAGCTGGAGCTGTGATATAAGATTAGAAGGGGCACCTGCCAGTAGGTAATTACAATAATCGATGCGGGATGTGATAAAAGCATGGACAAGTTTCTCAGCATTACAAAAGGAGAGGAAGGAGTGAACACGGGATGTTACAGAGGTGAAAGTAAGAAAGTTTCTTAATGTGATTTATGTGGGTGGAATAAGAAAGGGAGGAGTCAAAAATGACACCAAGATTCTTTGCAGTAGAGGCAGGTCTGATGAGATCACCGCCAATATGGACTGGGAAAGAACTCATTTTACTAAGTTGCACTTTAGTCCCAATTTGCAGTGGTTACAACAAAGTAGCACATTTTAAATCAGAGAATTTTAGCCCACTAATAATTAAATCCAGCACTTACTGATGTCAGCACTCAAATGGTACATAATAAATAAAACACAGGTATGGGCAACAGCAAGGTGATTACAGCCTGAGCTGCTCAATCCTTTAGGGGATTCATTTATGAAAGTAAAGGGGCTCTGGACACCAAAGGTCCTTGTAATGTTCACAGATGTGAGCCAGATAATTGAATGGGGGTACCCTCTGGCTCCGATGACAACCCCCCTATTCAATCATCAAAGTCTAAAACTGACTATGAGGGGCAACATCTGACCTACCCACACAGGCATCCAAATAGACTTCAGTCGGCACCGGCTGATCATTTCAGCAACTGAAAATTGCTGGATATATCAAGTTTGGTGTCTGCATGACAACCTTCCAGCACAGTCTTGCTCACTCCTTTTTGTGACAGCCAAGAACATGCTGTCAGACAGAGTTGGTGCTGTACAAAGGGTTAACAGCTAAGGCCACAATAATGGCCCTTTTTTCTTTTTTCCATTTTTACATAATATATAAAATACAAGACATCAGGCAGACAAGACTCTCATTTGTCTTTGAGATTCAAAACACCCATGTTCCTTATTCCTCGTCGCTACATTAAAATGCATTATACTTCTGGATGAACATTAATCAGTTGTTATCTCTCATGCACACAGAGCCCGCTGCTACGACTAAATACAAAAACAGGCCTTTTTGATTTTAACGGCACAAGACCTGGACTAATTGGAGTTAGTCAGTAGGCATATCACACTAGGCAACTGATGGTCACAGAAGCACAGTGCTGAATGCCACTGACTCACTAAAATTATGTAAATGAAGTCTATGACTGAAAGTTGCTGAAAAAGTCATCAAATGTGACATGGTCTTAAGGTTTTATTCGGTTGTTATGTATTACAAGACCAAAGAAATGTTCAACTTGATGTCTAAGGTCCGTTAGAAAATATTAGTGTAATGTCACACAGTAATGCAAGCATGCATACTGCACATAACTAGACGCGTGCTAATACCCTAAAAAATACATAAATCTGGCAAACAGTGTATGCAAGCATACAGAAATCAAGGTGAAAAGAAAAAAAATAGCAGTTAGGCACTAAAATGTGAATTTGAAACCAATTAAAACAAATGTAAAACATTAAAAATACATATTACTGGCTATAAAATTACATAACTGAAGTGATACACTTGGGACACAACTATAACTTTGGTGAAATATTTGAATCAGGTTAGAGAATAACATGGAGGCAAAGCAGTAAAGCGAGATATGATCTCAAACAGCAATGTAAAGACAGGAGCAAATGAGAATTCAAAAACTAGATTAATGCAGGTGGGCTGGCTCCCTGTCCAGGTGCACCCAATGATTGCTGGGATAGGCTCCAGTTGTTCTGAATAAGCGGCTTAGGAAAATGGATGGATTAATGCAGAGATCAGTGGATTATGGTAAATAGCCATAGGTCCAAAAATTAGTTACTCAATATGCACAAAAATAAACTTGTAAACAGCAGCAAATCTACATTTATGATCATGTAAAAAAAAAAA
>JANRMT010062814.1:127742381-127758396 GCA_026402145.1 Polypterus bichir lapradei
CCCTAAAGCAGATTCCATCCAGACTACTGTCTTATTACATCCACTTACAACTCATTTTGCACCCTGGTTAAAAAGACACTGCGGCCGTAGATCTTATATTCCTTTTCTACTTTTTAAATAAAAAGAATCGTAGCCTCATTGATGCCGTAATGGCGTCCTACAGCGGTGTAGCTTTTCCCTTCCTTCAACATATCCAAAACTTTTACCTTTTTGGCAATCGTTAACATCTTCCGTTGGTGCTTGGGCACGGCCCCTGAAGCAGTAGCAGGAGCAGATCGTTTTGGAGCCATAATGAAGGGCTTGACTATGCACAAAGATAAACACAAAAGAGCACAAAAGTTTACTCTTTACACAGTGAAACACATTGATGCTGAATGAGCAAGACGAGACTTCCTGGTTAACGCCACGGAATCGAATTCGCCGCTCAGTCGCTGCTGCATATTTCAGCTAGTAGTAAATATATTTGCACTCTCTGTCTCTCTTGGTCTCTCATACACACAAACTCTTGCGTTCCTGTTCAAATGCATCTTTTGAGAAGCAACACGCGTTTTCCATGACATAGTGCAGTAAACTTCTCTTGAACAGTCCTTCCTTACTTCTTATTTGCTCAACATTTTAAAAGTTTATAGGAATTCCTTTAAACTGGGCTGTCCTGTTCAATTGCTGCATTGAAGCATGTGGCTCTGATGACATGTGTAAAAACTGACATATAAGAGTCCTGGGAATGTACCATTTCCAGATCCGGAGATTGTAAATGATTAAGAAAATGCACAAAAGGAGAAGCTCTGAAATTGATCTGGAATAAACTTTTAAAGTGTTTACTGTTGATGGTACAGTTCTTTCATACAAAATCAAGGAGAGGACATTTCACTGTGTTGTGAGACTTATGGCAACAGCACAGGGACAAACCTTAATGTGAACCAAACAGATAAGGCCCGATAGGCTAATGTTGTACAGTAAGTAGAATAAAGGTGAAAACATGCTGCACTCCTTGAAACATGGGACTGTGCTTTCTCTTCTTACAAACCAAGTTCCTCCTCATATTTCATATTAACACATACACTACAATATGTGAATTCCAACCAGTCTTCATACTCTTTCTTATTTGACCTTCATCTGCTTAATTCATCTGCTAAAACATTTGTTAACATACTGTTCATAATGCTTATGATTTGTCCACAGCACAATGGCAAAGAAAAATAGTGCTTCCCTCCCATAGCTTTAATCCAAATAGTCTTAGTGTTTGCCATTCTCTACATTAGTTGGCAAGTCTTTTTTGCCTCAGTAACAACTGATCAATAGATAGTGGCACTGGACAGCCCATTAATTTGGGACACAAAGCTCTGAAAGAACTAAACTGAAAAAAAATCTATGGATTAAGAAGAAAAGAATCTGGTGACCTCGATTGAGATGTTGAAGCTCATTTCACTGCTATGATGCCCAATGAGAAAATTATACGGTTGTTTAAATACAACGATAATGCAGAAAAGTGCATGAGCAGAAAAGGAATGTCTGAAAACAGGATCTTAGAAACCAGAAGGAAACATCAGGAGGAGTCAAGGAGCCTGATTGACCAAATGGAGGCTAGGCAATAGCAAGCTAAGCTTAGCATATAATAGAGTGTGGGAACCGGTTGTCTGGCATGATTTAAGGAACAAAACATATGCGATGGGAGTAGAGGGAGAAAGAGAACTAATGTAAGTATAATGTAGAGGAAGAAAACCAGAAGTGGTAGAAGATGCTGTGGTTTAAGTTAAACCTTCTGTATTTGTCTCTAGATCTATAATCCTATCCTAGATCCCAAGTTTTTCTTTTCATCAGTCTTTTGTTGGAAGATGTTATTATTAATTATAGTTTTATTTGTTAAGCAATAAAGTAATAATCTCCATTTTAATAAATTACATCAAGAGTTATTTTGTTTAGAATTACAGACCTTTTGTGCTTTTTGTAGATGGTAAGTACAAGAAAACACAATTTAGAGTCATAAACGGGAGTCATTTAAAACATTTATGCATAAGATTCAAATGGGTAGACATTTACAAAAAATATTTATTAATAGTCATTATGCAAATAATCAACATCCTGCAAAAACACATTAACATTTTCACATAAACTAGCAAGTCTCTGTAGTATAAATAATTTGTAACTATCTAATTTTTGAGCCTGCATTTTCCACTACAAGCAAAGAGTCACCATTTAGAGCTTCTGATTCATTTAAAGCTAATGTCTTTGCATGTCAAATAAAATCGGAAAAGCCATGTTGACAGATGGAGAATGTTCAAACTGGAAGAAGCAACCAGGCTGGGAATCAAAACCTGCCTCCCTACTATTTTGCCACCCACAAACAAGAATCGGTGCTAAGATAACTGGGTAAATATATTAAGATTTTTATTGTAGAATTTCACAAACCCACCCACAGGGGATGCACAAACCAGTGTGTTTCTTCACGCCGGTCCCAAGCCCAGATAAATGGGGAGGATTACATCAGGAAGGGCATCCAGTGTAAAATTTTGCCAAATCAATATGCAGACAACAATACAAATTTCCATACCGGATCGGTTGAGCCCCGGGTTAACAACGACCGCAGCAGTACTGTTAGCCAACAGGGTGCTGGTGAAAATTGGGCTACTGTTGGCTGAAGCAGAAAAAGGAGGAGAAGGGGAAGGGGGGACATGTCCGGAGGCAGGAGAGGAGGAAAGTAAAGAGAGTGGAACTGAGGGTAGGAACTTTGAATGTTGGCAGTATGACTGGTAAGGGAAGAGAGTTAGCAGATATGATGGAGAGAAGGAAGGATGATATATTGTGCGTGCAAGAGACTAAATGGAAGGGGAGTAAGGCCAGGTGGATTGGAGGTGGATTCAAATTGTTCTATCATGGTGTGGATGGGAGGAGAAATGGGGTAGAAGTTATTCTGAACGAACAGTATGTCAAGAGTGTTTTGGAGGTGAAAAGAGTGTCAGGCAGAGTAATGATTATGAAGCTGGAAACTGAAGGTGTGATGATGAATGCTGCTAGTGCATATGCACCGCAAGTTGGGTTGCAATGGGTGAGAAGGAAGATTTTTGGAGTGAGTTGGATGAAGTGATGAACAGTGTACCCAAGGGACAGAAAATGGAGATTGGAGCAGATTTCAATGGGCATGTTGGTAAGGGAAACAGTGGAGAAGAGGAGGTGATGGGTAGGTATGGTGTCAAGGAAAGGAATTAAGAAGGTCAGAGGATAGTGGATTTTGCCAAAAGGATGGACATGGCTGTGGTGAATACGTATTTTAAGAAGAGGGAATAACATAGGGTTACGTATAAGAGTGGAGGAAGATGCACACAAGTAGATTACATCCTTTACAGAAGATTTGATCTGAAGGAGATTAAAGACTGCAAAGTGGTGGCAGGGGAAAGTGTAGTTAAGCAGCATAGGATGGTGGTCTGTAGGATAACATTGGAGATCAAGAAGAGGAAGAGAGTGTGGGCAGAGCCAAGGATCAAATGGTGGAAGTTGAAAAAGGAAGACTGTAAGGTTGAGTTTAGGGAGGAGGTGAGACAGGCACTGGGTGGTAGTGAAGAGTTACCAGACAGCTGGGAAACTACAGCAGATGTAGTAAGGGTGACAGCAAGAAGAGTGCTTGGCGTGACATCTGTAAAGATTAAGGAGGAAAAGGAAACCTGGTGGTGGAATGAGGAAATACAGGAGAGTATACAGAGGAAGAGGATGGTAAAGGAGAAGTGGGATGGTCAGAGATGCACAAAGTAGACAAGAGTACAAGGAGATAAGGCGCAAGTTGAAGAGAGAGGTGGCAAAGGCTAAAGAAAAGGCATATGATGAGTTGTATGAGAGGTTGGACACGAAGGAGGGAGAAAAGGACGTGTACCGATTGGCTAGACAGAGGGACCGAGCTGGGAAAGATGTGCAGCAGGTTAGGGTGATATTGGACAAAGATGGAAACGTACTCACAAGCGAGGAGAGTGTGTTGAGCAGATGGAAAGAGTACTTTGAGAGGCTGATGAATGAAGAGAATGAGAGAGACAAGAGGTTGGATGATGTGGAGATAGTGAATCAGGAAGTGCAACAGATTAGCAAGGAGGAAGTAAGGACAGCTTTGAAGAGGATGAAAAATGTAAAGGCTGTTGGTCCAGATGACATACCTATGGAAGTATGGAGGTGTTTAGGAGAGATGGCAGTAGAGTTTTTAACCAGATTGTTTAATGGAATCTTGGAAAGTGAAATGATGCCTTAGGAGTGGAGAAGAAGTGTACTGGTGGCGATATTTAAGAATAAGGGGGATGTGCAGGACTGCAGTAACTACAGGGGAATAAAATTGATGAGCCACAGCGTGAAGTTATGGGAAAGAGTAGCGGAAGCTAGGTTAAGAAGTGAGGTGATGATTAGTGAGCAGCAGTATGGTTTCATGCCAAGAAAGAGCACCACAGATGCAATGTTTGCTCTGAGGATGTTGATGGAGAAGTATAGAGAAGGTCAGGAGGAGTTGCATTGCGTCTTTTTGGACCTGGAGAAAGCATATGACAGGGTGCCTTGAGAGGAGCTGTGGTATTGTATGAGGAAGTCGGAAGTGGCAAAAAAGTACGTAAGAGTTGTACAGGATATGTACCAGGGAAGTGTGACAGTGGTGAGGTCTGCGGTAGGAGTGACAGATGCATTCAAGTTGGAGGTGGGATTACATCAGGGATAAGCTCTGAGCCCTTTCTTATTTGCAATGGTGATGGACAGGTTGACAGATGAGATTAGACAGGAGTCCCTGTGGACTATAATGTTTGCTGATGACATTGTGATCTGTAGCGATAGTAGGGAGCAGGTTGAGGAGACCCTGAAGAGGTGGAGATATGCTCTAGAGAGGAGAGGAATGAAGGTCAGTAGGGACAAGACAGAATACATGTGTGTAAATGAGAAAGAGGTCAGTGGAATGGTAAGGATGCAGGGAGTAGAGTTGGCAAAGGAGGATGAGTTTAAATACTTGGGATCAGCAGTACAGAGTAATGGGGATTGTGGAAGAGTGGTGAAAAAGAGAGTACAGGCAGGGTGGAATGAGTGGAGAACGGTGTCAGGAGTAATTTGTGACAGACGGGTATCAGCAAGAGTGAAAGGGAAGGTCTACAAGACGGTAGTGAAACCAGCTATATTATATGGGTTGGAGACGGTGGCACTGACCAGAAAACAGGAGACAGAGCTGGAGGTAGCAGAGTTAAAGATGCTAAGATTTCCACTGGGTGTGACGAGGATGGATAGGATTAGAAATGAGTACATTAGAGGGTCAGCTCAAGCTGGATGGTTGGGAGACAAAGTAAGAGAGCTGAGATTGCGTTGGTTTGGACATGTGCAGAGGAGAGATACTGGGTATATTGGTAGAAGGATGCTATGGATAGAGCTACCAGGGAAGAGGAAAAGAGGAAGGCCTAAGTGAAGGTTTATGGATATGTTGAGAGAGGATATGCAGGTGATGGGTGTAACAGAACAAGATGCACAGGACAGAAAGATATGGAAGAAGATGATCCGCTGTGGCAACCGCTAACTGGAGCAGCCGAAAGAAGAACATTGTAGAATTTCACAGTTCTCAATAACAATCTCCTTTTTATCCAACATTTATCAACATTAAATGTAAATGTTCAACATTAAGAATCACTCTAAATGCTCATATCTCACACTTTATGACATCCTGCTTGTTACACTGTTAATAACATTTTTCCATTATTCATTATTATTGGAAGTTGATATGGCTAAATAATTTATAAGTTTTCAGTACCATATCCTCTGTTTTATCCAACAATTTTCAACCATAGATGTAAATGTTCGACACTAACAGTCACTCTAAATGTTTTTGATCTCCCGCGGCATATGGCATCTTGCCTGTTGCACTGGTAATGAATATTGGGTAAGTTATATTAAAATTATTATTGTATGTTGAGATAGCTAAAGAATGTCCCAGTCCTCAATACCATATACTCTTTTTTTTTTTTTGCAGTGTTTGTCAACCCTAGATGTAAATGTTCAACATTAAGAGCCACTCTAAATGTTATTGATCTCCCGCAGCTTATGGCATCCTGCCTATTACAATGGTAATGAATTACTTAAATATTATAAAGGGATACGGGATCAACACCCATTTGATATTTTTTTTTTCTAAACAAGTGAACATAATAAATTAGTCTACCATCCCCTATCACTCACCGATAATGTACCCTTTAAATTAGCCTCATTTTTCTAAAGACTCAATAAACTGACAGCCCAGTCTTCTTTGCCCTAGCTTCCAGTCTTAGAGATTATGGATCTCAATTACGCACTCCACTAATAAGCTGTCAGCCTTTTTGGTGTAATCTGAGTAGTGCAATAGCCCCTATCATCAGATGAACACTCTTCTCCAAAATCTCACAGTTGGGCTTTTTTTTTTTATTGCCAAAAGCAGAAGGAAAAAACAGATAATGAACCGATCCATCCATCCTTCCATCATTTTTAATCCATTACTGAGTTCTTAGGAGATGAAGGCCCAAAGTATATTAGGAATGCCCGTCTACCGCAGGGCACATGCAAGCACACAGTCCCTTATAACTGGCCAATTTAGAGTCGCCATTTAACTGAACATACACATATTAAGGATTTGAGGGGAAAATGGAGCACCCAGAAGAACAATGCAGACATGAGGTTATGTAAACTTTGTACAGACAGTAGGCCCTTGGAGAGCTAAATGCTGAACCACAATAAATTAAATATGGAATATAATGAATAAAAAAAGCAATATATTACCACTTACTGTAAACTTTAATTTATACTGTATTTGAACTTTTAATTTTCTCATCTCTTTGCCAACAAATATAAAAAAAAACTCTGAGCATTATTTTTATGTGTCTTTATCTTTCTAGTTTGTGGTAATGTTAAAATAAACAACCAGCTATTAGCTACAAATTAAAATGTTCAACAAGATTGGTAAAATGGCTTTCTCATATTAAGTTCAAATGAATGATCACAAAAGTGATGTAGGCATTAACCTTGCATGTATGCATTTAATTACTTAATGGAAATGTTCTATCTTAAGTGAAAGAAAAAAACACTAATAGTGTTTACAGTAGAACAGCAACCAAATACCAGTATTTAGTTTGTACTTTTCTGAACTAACAAAAGCACACACATTAAATAAGACTGAATGAAGTCTTAAGCGCAGTTATATTTATTTATTTTTTTAATTATACTTTATTAATCCCGAAGGAAATTACTTGGTTTTCGCATAACCCTTGGGGTCAGAGTGCAGGTTCAGCCATTGTATAGCGACCCTGGAGAAATGGAAGGTTAAGGGCCTTGTTCATGGGCCCAGCAGAGTAGCATCTCTTTTGGCAGTGACGGGGATTCGAACTGTAAAAAATGTTTTTTAAAAAGCATTGCTAATAATGACTCTCTTTCCGAACCAAAGCTCTTCTATAGTAGATTGAACTGTTTCAAGCAGTCCACTAAAAATGAGATCTGTTCAGTTTTAAACCATTGTTTAAACTTTATATTACCCGATTTGCTTCCTTTACCCTTTCCCAGAATATTCCAGGAACCGGCTATGAAATTTCACAGTTCATTCCATTCCTGTTCTGCCACATCACAGTCACAGACTCGATTAAGGCCATGGCTTTAGCCCAAACTACATACTTGTAGCATAGCCTTTATTTCCCCTGTAAACAGATACCCTGGACCACAGATAAAGTGCCAAGCACGTGTTGGCTAGTGTTAAATGTGGAAGTTGTTGAAGTTGTAAGGAAACATTGCATACATATTGATATCAAAGAAGCTGTTATCTTAAGAGTGACAGCAGAAACAAAAACTGACAAAAAGGAAGAAAAATCACAAAAAGTATAAATATCATTGTAGTGATTTCATCCCACCATTCTACAATCATTGAGTAAGTGCAAAAAAATGTCCATTGCTTATATCTGATGTAATGAATTACAGGTATCCCTTCCTTAAGCATTCTCCATCTGGTGAGTGGCTGTCATCTTTGTTCCCGATTCCTGATATTAATTAAAGAATAGAAATAGAAAAGCAAACACAACTCTTTACACTGCCTGCTTCTTAATGATCATCAGCTTTGCCTACAGCGCCAAGGTTGGGATGCCTTTTTTTTAAGTAGAGATAGTTTTACAGATAGTATCCAGAATGTGACTTACAGATAGTATCCAGACTTCATCTTTGATGCCCTGAAGCACATTGCTAAAGTTTTGACATCTATTAACATTTGAAGTGTTTAAAAAAATACTTACCTTTTCTTTGTCTGCAAAATGTTCTATGCCTTGATCAATGAATTTTAGAATTATCTGCTGACTCAACTTTATTGAAAACAATTTCTTCTTCTAGTTTGAGTTCTTCTATGAACTACCACATTTGATGTAATTTCCTCCAAAGCACAAGAAGATTTTGTTTGTCCGAGAAATATAGGCCTACAAGGATTTATTTTCACTCAAACATTTTATGGCATATATAATTGGCTATTGGTAATACTGATTGTCTATTTAGCCATTTGGCCATTATCACAGAACTAAATCCAGTTTATAGTCACAGGGGGCCAAACCTAACAAACCTAAGCACTAGGTTCTCACTTAGTGAATACACACACTCTGGCACATCTTCAACAAATTACTCACTAATGTTCCTTCTCCTTTTAAATCTATCAGACATTCCTGAAAGCAGCACAACATATAACAATAACATTGCCAAACCTACTCAATTTAATTGAGGGTCACAGGGAGCTACAGTCTATCTTCCCAGTAATTTTCTTTTCAGGTTGCCGAATTTGTCTCCAAATGTTGCAGCAGGTTCAATGGTTTTAAAATATGCAGGGCAGCCTCTCCAAGTGGTATAAACCCACATCTCCCCTCCTGTTTTTTTAAAAACAAAGCCATATTGATTTCTCCCTTTCTATTTTCCTTGTGCTGCTAGGATACCTGCAGGTTTTCGTCTTCTTTTAACATCTTCTGGTCTCTTGCATAAGGTTGAGGGCCTAGCAAGACCTCTAATAAAGACATGGACCATTGTTGAACAAGTCATTAGAGTGCACAGACTATAATTGTAATGGTTAGTTTTTTGAAGATGGCACTTTTAATCCAACCTTTACTTGCAGCTTGTAGTATCACAATAGCTTTAAAGTGTAACTATTTTTTACTTTTAGTTTTCATTATAAATGCATAATTTCTTCATCTCATGAAGTATTGGACTTACATGGTTCCAAGGAAGCACTCATTTGCAACAAATTATGTGAAGAAACTACTGGTGTACTACTAACTGTACTAAGAAAATTTAAATTTTTTGTTACTTTACTTTTATTCTGTACTGTAATACTTAAAAAAAAAAATAAATATATATATTGGAGTGGAAGTACGCATGTCTGTCTGGCCCAGAACTGTGAGAGTACAGCATGAAGCTCAAAGAGCCAGTGAGGCAACCCCAAGTTAACAAGCTGGAAGAAGAAAGAAGTACAAGGCTACAGTATGAAGCTGAAAGAAAGCGACCCTGTTGCCAAAGTGAAACCGCAGAGGAAAGACAAACTTAGCTGTTAATACACAAGCAAGGCAAGCACATCTACAAAACGAAACCCCAGAGGAGAGAGAAACTCGCTTAGCCGGCGATAGACAAGGGGGGTGAACACGTCTGTAAAACAAAACAGCCGACTCTGCATTTCAATTTATTTTCTGATGATTTGAATAGTTTCTAGGAGCACGGGGTTTTTAATTATATATATATATATATATATATATATATTTCAGCCATCTCCTGCACCTAGAGATCTTTGGACTTGTGTTTAAACACACCTGAAAAAGAAATTGCTCTTAAGGTCTTTGAACTGTAAAAAAGAAAAGATAATGCTTGTTCTTAATGGTGTATAACATTTCTAATATGACATATTCAAACAATACTCTAACATTGTTTTCTGGTGGTAATTACATTGTATAACCAAATCATAGGAGGAGCAAACTATTTTCATTACCAATAATGAAAACTGTAGTGTAATAGGATCTGCTTCATGGGAACATCATCTTGGATACTAGAAAATATCTAAAAGAAAGGCAAAAGGTCCTCATTCATTTGTGTTTTCATTCTAAAAACACAGAATACTAATTTTCATTTTGACACTTTGCATGTCTGAGAGCAAAATATGCAATTTCAAAATTTTCAGCCAATTTGATTGATTTCAGTCATTAATAAAATGTCTTGTTATTTACACTGTAATGCCAGCAAATACATATCTACTTGTTTTTTCAACACATACTCAGGTTTCCTTCGATATCTCAGAGAAGTGCCAAATAGGTCAATTGGTGACTCTAAATTATTATTAGAAAAGTAAAAACCAGATTATTAGCAGAATTTCCATACTGAAATAAAGACAGTGAACAATGCAGTGAGCAAGGTGTTTCAAAAGCACAAACAAAAGAAAAACAGAGAATGTTATAAATGGTCTTTCACACATTTGTTGTACCTTCTCTGCCCAATTCAGGACCTTGGCAGCCAGGGTCATTCCTGACAGCATCGACAACAAGGAAGAAACCACCCATGAAGAGGATGAAAATCCACTACTACTCACACACACTCCTATTGATAATTTAAATTCAGCAATAACTTGACCGCCTCATCTTTGAAACACCAAGAGAATAAACTACCAAGACACAGTGAGAACATATGAATTCAATACAGTTGCACAAGCCTGGCCCATTAACCATCATGTCATCCATGTTTGAAGTTGTTGAGCACATTTTTTTGCAGTTGGTTTGCATGAGGCTGAATGACTATATGTATGACAAAAAGAGGGCTGTCCTCCTCTTGAACTTTCCTTTAAAAGAAACATTACAACTTTAGTCCTTAATATTAGCACCAACTGGGCCATGCAGTAATTCTAGTTCATAATATCCTAAAGCAAACTGGAACACTAACTTAGACAATGCTGGGCTAGTCTCATATTTTATAGGATGCCGTATTCAGTTTCTTTCAGCAGGCCATTTTTGTTTATGATTATGCAAGAGAAGAGGAGACCTGATTTCATGCAGAAAGTCACATCATATTATATGCATCCAATTTTTCAGTCCTAGTTCTCTACATGCTGTCATTGAGAATTATGAAAGATCCTTCTTTCTGTTGAAAGATCATATAAACAGGAATAATTTTCTTCTGAAGCAGAAATATCTGTACTGTCATCTTCCGGGTACACTGCTTAAATGTACTAATATTTCTTTACATTATTTTTGCTATGGTGGTATGTTATCCATCCAATCACCTGAGAATTAATAAAATTCTTAAAATATTACAGTACAGAGAAACAGAGATATAGCTTGAGAACAGATGTTTCACATTTCAGAATATGCTGCTTGGTACAGATGGTGTCCACTTGCAGTACCATCAGGATTCGACTGCTACCTCACTTTATTTGTTGTTTTGATTAAAATTATTACTTGACAGTTAAGTACAAATTTATGTTAGAAAGTCTTAAAATATAAAACAAGATCTCTTTTACTTTTTATCTGAATTATGAGTAATACTTTTTGATGTTATATCATCATTTGAAGATAAATTCCTTGTTAGGATGGGTTTATTTTGCTGTGTCAGTCCCAAAATAGGCAAACAGCTAAGTACTATTTGTATTTGTGTTACAACTCTGTCAGAGTTGTTCCTTCTTCATGTACGAATGGACTGATGTGCAGATAATGAGCTATTGTTTTGGTGAACGTATTATGTTAAATTTAATGAGCTGTGGCAGGTAGCTACCATCTATAGCCAAGGGCTGAACTCTGAGGTCAAGGGTTTGCCTAACAGCCACCATGTTACAATGCCCTCTGACAACTCATTGTTACATTTCACCCCTGCTCAATGACTTGCACTTGAAGGTGAAGGCTCTTTGGTTTCTTGTCCTTGTTCAACTGAACTGCTTTAACCAAATAGGAAAAGAAATTTCAGTACACTTTCTTTTTTCTGGCTTCCCAGTACTGCCTGGCTTGGTGGTGTAGTGGAATCTGCTTCTGCCTCGCAACTTCAGAAATCTAGGATTGATTCCGTATGCCGTCAGTGTCTATACAGTGTTCAAACAGTGTCTTTCTTTGCTTTAATTTATTAAGAACAGCTACTGTACAGTAGGACTACTAGTAGAAATACAGATGGGCATTGACTGTCTGTATAACAGGTGCAGGCTACAACTTACAACTCCTTTTTCTTCTTTCTCCACAGACAGCAACTTTGTGTTGGGAAATGCTCAGGTCCAGTCTTTGTACCCCATTGTGTACTGCTCAGATGGCTTCTGTGAATTGACTGGTTATGCACGGGCAGAACTCATGCAGAAGAGCTGTGCATGTCAGTTTCTCTATGGGGCAGAGACCAGTGTTCAGCTTACCGGGCAGATTCAGACGGCACTGGATGAACGGCGAGAGTTCAAGACTGAACTTATTTTATACAAGAAGTCTGGTAAGAGATGCATTTTCCTCTATTTGCACCAATCAAAAAATCAATAGGTTTAAAAATTAACTATATCGCCATTTGTATCATATTCGTTACATGATGATTCTCTGACCTGTTCAACATTAATATACTCAAAACATTCCTGAAAAGCTGGTTCTACACAAGCAAATACATGTCTACTGCCACCTGCTGGAATATCTGAGCACTACAGGCAAAAGACGGCATTTAATTGCTCTTTTGAAAATGGCAGCCTGGAGGTGAAGATGTCGACAAACTTTTTCGGGTAATCTTTGTTCCATTTTAAAACGTTGCAAGTAGAATAATATTTATATTGTTACTGATATTGCAACATGAAGGTTTAGAGACTCAAAACAACTTATAAATATTATTTTATACTATAATTTATAGTAAAATTGTTTAAAAAAATGTGTCTCAAAACTAGTACTGCAGGTACATAAGGGCAATTCAGCCCCCAATCATCTCTGAAACATTAATTGTATTGCATTTCATGATGCAATATGCATTATATTTACAACAAATTACAGCTCGAGATGTTATTTTAGGATATATTTGGAGAGGAAATTGAAACATTTATAAGCATTTTCTATATATATATATATATATATATATATATATATATATATCTGGGATTGGCTCCAGCAGACCCCCGTGACCCTGTTCGGATTCAGCGGGTTGGATAATGGATGGATGGATGGATATATATATATATATATATTGTGGAAGTTGACCCGGACACAGACAGGCAGACACGTTCATGTCACCCACAAACATGTTTATTTACAATAATAACTATTTACAAAAGTCAAGTGCACAAACCCCAAAGTCACAGTCCTGGCCACAATGCCTTTCTTCGGGCCGCCTCCACTCTCCTCTCTTGCCTCGTCCTCCTTCCACCCGACTCTAGCCTCGAATGAATGGAGACGGCCCCTTTTATTCAGTACCCGGATGAGCACCAGGTGTTCCCGGCATTCCTCCCTTGGCCACGCCCCAGCGTGGCGGAAGTGCCAGCTGTCCTCCCGGCAGCTCTCCGGGTAACGTCCAAAGTAACAGGTCCCCAAGGCATTGGGGCGCCTCCTGGCGGTGACCACGGGCCCCTACAGGGTGGAGCTTCCATGCCCTGTACCCAAAGCAACCAGGAAGGCGACCCCCACGTGATCCAGGGTGGGCACAGACCCACATCCGGTCCCTCATGGCGTCCCGGCCGGGTCATGGCCCCTGGCATCCCTGACAATATATATATATATATATATTGTGAGCTGGAGGGGTGATCGCACCCCAAGAAGACAAAGACGCCCCTAGGAATACCCCTGAAACACAGACTACCCTCACACTGCTCCTTACCTTCTCACTTGCGCTATAACGCGTAATACAAGCCTCACGCGATACTCCGCTAACTTAAAAGCCTTGCGCAGCGCCTGTCGGTTTTGGAATTGATTGTTTGCTTTTTCTCTCTCTCTCTCTGCTCCTAGCGGAACTGTCATCCCTGACTTGTCATGGAGCACGTTTAAGCTCATGTGTTTGCAGTGTTTGAATAAAAATCCTTCTTGTTTCTACGACCTCCTGTGTCTCTGTGCAAATCTGTGACCCAAGCGTGACAATATTATATATATATATATATATATATATATATATATATATATACATATATACTAATAAAAGGCAAAGCCCTCACTGACTGACTGACTGACTGACTGACTGACTCACTCACTCATCACTAATTCTCCAACTTCCCGTGTAGGTAGAAGGCTGAAATTTGGCAGGCTCATTCCTTACAACTCACTTACAAAAGTTAAGCAGGTTTAATTTCGAAATTCTACGTGTAATGGTCATAACTGGAAGCTGTTTTTCTCCATTTACTGTAATGGGGATGAGCGCGAAAGCCGTGGGGGCGGAGTTTCGTTTAACATCATCACGCCTCCCACGTAATCACGCAGTACATAGAAAACCAGGAAGACCTCCAAAAAGCGCTGAAGAAAACATGCATTATATAATTGAGAAGGCAGCGAAACAATAATAAGCGAGCGAGTGATATACAACCATATTCATAAGTGATGCTACTACGGAAACAAAGCACAGTGTAAACCTAAACTTTAAATTAATCTCATAGACAGGCTGCCGCTGGCATTTGTAATTTAGTGCCTGCCCATATAAGGCCGTCCGTCAGCGGCAATCCAATAGAAACACTGCCACTAAATATTCACGGGTGAAGGACTGTGCTTATGCAGAGGAAGATGAGATGGTCAGGGTGGTGTTTGGCACAAATTCAGCGAAACTGCGAGAGAAAGTTTTAAGTGCCGGGACTTCGGTAACATTAAATACAGCCATGGACATAGCACGACATGGCACCAGCATAGCTGGGAAACTTCGATGCAAGAACACCGAGCGGCTCACGTGAACTGACGCAGTGCACAGACAAAAAGCAACAGTTCTAAAGAGCGCTGAACAAAAACCGAATTACACAATTGAAAAGGCAGCAAAAAAATATGAAGCGTCTGATACATACAAGCATATTCATAAGTGCAGCTACTGCGGAAACAAAGCAAACGGTGGAAAAAGTCAATGTCCCGCTAAAGGAAGACAGTGTTAAAAAAAAAAACCCGTGCATGCAGTGTGTCAGGTCTCAGATAAAGAAGACGACGAGCTGTTTATTGATGCAGTAAGAAACGAATCGATGAATGAAACCTGTTATCTTTACAACGATTGACAAACACGGAATGTAACTTGAACACAACACATCCTACAAATACGAACCTGATTGAAAGAAATAATGATAATCAAGTCCTTGATGACAGCAACACTCAATAACACTCACAAAACAAATACTGTATATTGACAGTCATGTTACGTTATTTTTAAAATGTTCCCTTTTCTTTTTCATAGTTTCTTTAACACACTACTTCTCCGCTGCGATACACGGGTATATATATATATGTATATATACCCCGATCTACATACTCGAATAGTGGATACTTTATTCGCCATCAATGATTGTTTTGGTAAAGCCATACTCGTAAAAAAGTAAGAGCGAGGGGAGGGTGACTTATTGAGGCATGCAGGCAAAACCACAATAGCACACGGGCTCGATGTACGAAAAAATATATCTTTTCAAGTTCTATTTAGTCCATATGTGTCAAACTCAAGGGCCGTGGGCCACATCCGGCCCGGCGTGTAATTATATCCGGCCCGCGAGATCATTTTATATACTGTATTATTGTTATTAATGGCCCGGGTATATGAAGCTCTGGTAACACAATAAACTACAGATCCCATAATGCAGCGCTTCAGCTGCCTTGCCGAACACTTACCGCGTTAATCAAGTCTAGCTTATGATGCTGCAAGTTATTGCGAAGCTAGCCCACACGATGCTGAAGAGAAAAGTTGATTCTGAAAATAGAGCCTTTAAAAACCGATGGGAGGCTTTGTATATGTTTACTGACATTGCCGGTAAACCCGTGTCTCTCATTTGTGGAGCTAATGTGGCTGTAATTACAGAATTTAATCTAAGACGGCACTATGAGACAAAACATCAGGATAACCTGAAAGACCTGAATGCAATGCAGAAGATACAGAAAGCAGA
>JANRMT010062814.1:127818396-127866190 GCA_026402145.1 Polypterus bichir lapradei
GTTTCGGTTAGTGCAGGGAAGCCGCCTACCAAATTTCGTGAAGATGGGGCCATAAATGAGAAAGTTCAACATGGCGGACGTTGTCGACCGTTATGACCGTTACGTGTAGAATTTCGAAATGAAACCTGCTTAACTTTTGTAAGTAAGCTGTAAGGAATGAGCCTGCCAAATTTCAGCTTTCTACCTACATGGGAAGTTGGAGAATTAGTGATGAGTCAGTCAGTCAGTCAGTCAGTCAGTCAGTCAGTGAGTGAGTGAGGGCTTTGCCTTTTATTATTATAGATATATATTATATATATATATATATATATAAATATAAATAAATAAATAAACAAACTGTGTCTAGGGCTGCCAAAATCTGATCCTGGAGGCTACAACTTTTAATTTCAGACACTTTCTTTATTAGTAACCAATTATTGCTGTTAATGGAACAAACTACACTTCTTTTGACTTAATTTCAAATGATTTGTTTTCTAAGATCAACACTCACAACAGTGACATACAAAGAGGACCAACAGATGAATGCAGAATATGTTTCAACAAAATATATAAAAAGTAAACATCTGAAAAATATTTATCTGTTCTAGTTCACAAAACATTTTAATGGTGCTCTCAGAAAAAATAAAATCAATTATTCTAAAATGTCTCGTTTGGCAGAATATGAGCACTAACAGCCTAAAGAATTAAATAACATGTTTTATTAACAACATGAATTGGCTTCTGATGAAACAGTTGGAGGAAATGAAAATGGTGGTCCTGTAGGAAAGCAGTTCGACACCCTTGAGTTTAATGGCCATCTTTTGGCTCACTTTGCATCTTAATTTTTTGTTGCTCCAGCAGACCCCTGTGACCCTGTAGTTAGGATATAGCGGGTTGGATAATAGATGGATGGATTTTGTTGTGTTGCTGCTAGTTAAAGGAAAAAAAAACAATTACAAGTTCTGAATCATACAAAAAATGGTAATCATGTAAAATTAAGGCCCTTCCCAGACTGAAACTGGATCCTCGTAGTTAGTGCTGTGCTATTCTAAAAGCTTCAGAGTAAAAGTCAGATTGGCTTTAATGGATGCAATTTTCCTCTTTTGCTGTTACAAGTACGCACCTTGGGCACACATGTATGCAGGTAAACAGACAGCATGCTAACTGAAAAAGTAGTTTCCAAAGTTATTGGAATATTTTAAATTTTACGTATTTATAAAGCAAACAATAAAGTCACTGTGAAAATTATGGTGATATTAAAAATTTCTAGATACCTGTGCTGGCATCAGCACTCCCTGCAGTGCAATCCCACACCCTTTCTTTAGTATTTCACCATTTTACAGTGTTTGTCACTCCCTATATTTTTAAACTCTATGATTAACCTGCCCATTATGACATGAACTGTGACAATCTTCCAAACTGGTCAATTTGTATTTTTTTAATAAGCTATTTTCCCAATGAACCTTGCATTTTTTGCAAAAATGCAAAACATGCTTGCAAGTACAGTATATATTTTAAGCATTTGTATAACTCAAATTCATATATTTGAATAACTCTGTTTCTCTTTAAATTGCAGTTTCATTTAGTATTTAACGTAAAAGACACTTGTAGATTGCTAATATTGTTATTTAATCTAGGCTGGACTAAACCCTATAGGATTTGTTCCTGGCTTTTACTATGATGTTATGATAGGGTCATTGCAACTCTACATTTTTTAGTGATTTATACAATTATAGGATGCATGTATAAAATCATACTGTGCTGTTGGTTAGTAACAATATATTAAGTATTTACCTATCCATGTGTTTGAAACTCTGATTTCTGTAATGATTTCTATAATACAACAGAAGTGTATTATAGTGGTAATTTAAAAAAAGGTCTCTCACAAAATTTTAAACTAGAAGCCAATAGATTCCACAAATATCTGATTGAATATCTGTAAGCTATAAAAAAAAAAAAAAAAAAAAAACAACTACATACACTATATATCTCTGCATATGTATCTAATGTGTATGTGACAGAAAGCTGACATAATCGCCCATAAACCAATGTATAAGTAACCACTAGTGTTATGAATAAACCAGTTCACTTACATGTACAAATCAAATGTGCTGCAAATAGGCCAATCAGATGTGTCTTTACATTAGAGGCACATGGGGCACTGCACTCCCATTCCCAGTACGTGATGCTGTTTTGTAAAAATTAAATAGTAAACCTGTTTCAATAATTTATATTGTTAAAATGTTTACTTGCAAACTCAATTTAGTCCATCTATCTATCCATCGATTTTTACCACTTTTATCCTCAGTCTAGTTCTTTTAATTACTACCCACTGCTTGTGACCATACATCGTTTCAACATCAACCAAAAGTCATTTTTCATGGTCTCACCAAACTCCTCTCAAACCCGAGTTTTGATTCTGCAACTGCATTGCTGCACTCTGCTTGGTCTGTTCACACCTGTCAACTGCCTATGGAGTCCCACAAGCTAATCAAACTTGAAAAGCCTCCTTCTTCAGTCTGACAGCTCTCTTTACTGCTGAAATCTACAAAAGGGTTCGGAGATCACCTTCACAACAGGCACCAATGGAGTGTCAGCAATGGAGTCAGAGAATACAAGAGAAAAATCATCCGGTGATGGAAGCTGAAGAGTTCCCGGATGGGGGCATCTGCCATATGCTCCCATCCTACCCTCCCTGTTCATTTGGGTCTGCCTGGTCTGACCAGCATCTTTCCACGCCACCTGATCTAACTTACCACCAGTATTGATCAGTTAACAGCTTAATCCTTCTCTTACCCCAAGACACTTGGTCATTGATTTGATGACACGACTATGAAATTAAACATTGATCAATGGCCTAGGGCACTCTGGTGCCAAATGCATTTATGAGAACTCTTTGCTTGACCATTTCATACGTTATGCACAAACTGTGACCAGCACAGAAGTCAAATAACAAAGCTGTTAGGCAATTTAAAGGCCGAGTGAACTTGTAGGCCTTGCCTCATTGCAATAGGCGTCATACAATGAGTCCATTGAACAAAAAGTGGAAATTAAATGTTTGGGACCACATTTGACCCAAAGAATTATACTTTATGTTCTTCAATTGAAATTGTGAATGTGTTGAGTGTTGACTGTTATGTATAAGTCTTGCAATGTACTGTTTACTGATTAAATATTCATTTGTTTCTGCGTTCAGTGCTAAATGTTTGATGTGGAAATATTTAATATCGCCCATTGGTTTTTGTACTTCATAACAAAACAATAAGTTCACAGATTTTTATTTTGTGCAATTTTAGATGGCACTGATACTGATAGCCTAATACATAGAGAATCACAATGTCTCTGCTTTGCTTCCTCACAGTTTACTAGGAACTGCCTCCTTTATTTACTACCATCTCATGCTGCTCAGATCTTCCACTGCTCTCTCATATGATTCCAGTTATCTTATCTATACCTTGTCCATCACGGGTCACATGTGTCTAACACTGCTGACTTAAGCTCAAAGGCAACACCATCTGTGCTTGCTTTCCTTGCCGCTTTGAGTTAATCCAAACAAGGATGCTTTGTGAGACTTGCTGTCAGCCACATGCAATATCCAGTCCAATAGATTTAACTAGACATGCAGATCTTGTAAGTATTGTAAGTACAGTACTGTTTCTTAAGTGCTTGATAACTTCTCTCACTCAGGATGGCTCACTCTCTTTCTATCTCACCTTTCACTCATGTGCATGTACACACACCCTCTGTACAACTCCTTTTATGGCTGGCCCTGCCCTTTCTGATATTCTCAGGCATTAAGCCACACCATAATTTTTATGCCAAAAATGCCACAGAAACTAGTGCATAACATAAAACCACAAAAAAAATCCTTAAAAATAGTGAATGTATTTAAATTGGCAAATGAAAGCTGCAGTGAATAAAATAGGTATATTAATTAGATGAGTAAATCAATTAGTCTTTATGACTGATGAAATGCCATCACAGAATATGTTTACAAAGTAGTAATCAAGAGAAGTAATTTTAAGTGTATTTTGAACCACACTGCAATGTCTGTTCATCCATCCATCTATTCTCCAAACCTGCATAATTGCATTTCATTGCACTATAAAGCCTAAAGCCATCTTAGATATATAAATTATCCGGTAAAAGGCTGGAAAAAAATTGAGTACAGGGTGCAAGTCCATCACAGAATGTACACTTGCACACATCCACAATCATTCACTCATACAGAGAAAATCCTAAGTCGCTACATGCATGAAATAATACATGCAGTATTGTACAGATTCCAAATTTCAGTACTGCGGTACACAAAACTAGATTTTTTTAAACTATGCATCATACTCACTGTTACACTGCCTGTCAAATTTTTTAAAACATCTGTTTTTTTCAGTTTTTATGGAAATGCACAGTTTATTGTCTTAATGTTTCATGAAATGAAGGCATAGAACACATAAAAAATAAGTCAAGGAATCATTAAGTGTACAAATTTACCTTTCTTTAATTTTTGAATTATCAAAGTAGCCACCTTTTGTTGATATAGCAGCTAAACTGTGGAAACCCTTGTGGTTCAGAATGCCAGTCACTCTGTGCAAGTCACCAAGTCTGCCTCCAGCAAAAGAACCCCAGACTATCACACTGCCTCCTTCATGTTTGACAGTTGATGTCATGCACTGAGGAACCATCCTTTCATCAATTTGACAGTGTACAAAAACCCTGCATGATGAACTGAAGAGTTCAAAGTTTGATTCATTGGTCCATAAGACTTTCTTCCAGTCTGCAGTGGTCCACAGCCGGTATTACAAGGCCCTATTTTACCCTTTAAGGAACGGCTTTCTTACTGACACTCGCCCTGTCAAACCTGCTGCACAACGACTCCTCGTCACAGTAGAAACCGACAATTGCTTTTTTAGACCACTGTCAAAATGTGCTTGAAGCTGTTGTGCTGTGAGGCACCTATCACGCAAGCTGGTGGCCCTCAGAAAATCTGACTGGGTTGTGACTTGGGGTCTGTCAGATCTCTTCCTGTCAGAGTTTCTTCCAGTTTCCAATTGCCTTTGAATTGTGTAGGACACCCGACACTTTGTGTTTTTGGTGCAATTTCTCTAGATTAAAACCACTTATACTTCAAAGTGTAATAATGCTCTATCAGATTTAATTTGTTAATTACCATTTTCCTGCCATTATCATTAGAATTTACAACATTCTACAGTATAATATTGTCCAACTAGTACTTCAGAGGGTGAAGTAACACAGTCTGTTTCAACTCTGCTTTAAGACAGACAGAAGGTTTTTAAGTATTCAAAAGAAGTTGGGACACCTGTGCAAACTGTTTGCCTCAATGTTGTGGCGTACAAAATCTGTACATTTTGGTTAATTTTTCATTATATTTTGTTCAAGACAAGACAACAGATGAACTACGTTCAGGACAAACCTCTGTGCTGTAAGGTTTATTAAGGTTGCGAGTGAGAGCTCCACTCAATAGTAGGAAACAGTACGTAAAGAAGGCATTCTTGGCTGATAAATGGCCTATAGTCAAGATTGCTGAGTCTTTGTATGTTTAAATGTACTCTTGTAGAGCAAAAGTAATATTTAGGTCTGAGATATCATTAAAACATTGTATGTTGTTTGTGCCGATAATAAGTAAGTCTCTTGAAGTGCTGAGTGACAGGCTGTGTTATTCCTAAAGCACTTGTGTGGTTTAAAGTGCTAAAGGTTAATCAGCATGTGTGTGTCATTCATGGGGCACTGTTGTGGTTATGGTCTGTGTGTATGCGTATAGCTTTGTATGTGTGAGTACAGCTTAAAGTGCGACAGTAGGCCAACCCGATAACGAACTTGACGAATACACTTACCCCTGAGGGAAAACAGGTAAATACTACGATAATACACTCAACTTGCAAGGCTTAATTTACTTTAATTGCTGCAGAACATCTGTAGGTTATAACTTATTGGTTGTTCCCTGAAGAAGGCCCATTTTTAATCTGCTATTTGCCTTTTTTCAGTTTTTGCTAACCTAAACTTTAAATTTAAACCTCTGGCAGTTTACTGCTTACCTTTCACCCTTGTAGGCCATCCATTCCATTTCAACTGATTAAATGTGAAGATAAACTGGAAAAACTGAGGTGTTTTAAAACATTTATATTGTATATTAGAACATTAGAACAATGTAGATGAGAACAGGCCATTCAGCCCATAAAGCTCACTAGTCTTATCTACTTAATTCTTCTAAAATAACATCAAGTCTAGTTTTGAAAGCCCCTAAAGTCTTACTGTCTACCACACTACTTGGTAGCTTATTCCAAGGGTCTCGGGTTCTTTGTGTAAAGAAAAACTCCCTAATGTTTGTGTGAAATTTACCCTTAACAAGTTTCCAACCGTGTCCCCGTGTTCTTGATGAACTCATTTTATAATAACAGCCTCAATCCACTGTACTAATTCCTTTCATAATTTTAAACACTTTAACCACATCACCTCTTAATCTTCTTTTGCTTAAACTGGAAAGGCTCTGCTTTATTAATCTTTCTTCATAATTTATCCCCTGTAGCCATGGAATCAGCCTAGTTGCTCTTCGCTGGACCATTTCTAGCACTGCTATGTCCTTTTTGTAGCCTGGAGACCAAAACTGCACACAGTACTCCAGATGAGACCTCACCAGTGCATTATAAAGCTTGAGCATAACCTACTTGGACTTGTGCTATATAACAACACTAGCAAAATACCCGCGCTTCACAGCGGCGAAGTACTGCCTTAAAATTTTTATTAAGAAGAAAATTTAACCTTTTTAAACTGAGGGAAAATATGCCAATAATTATTTGTTAAGGATCTCTTTGTATACCATGTTGTCAGTTCGGCCCTCCGGTTGTAACATGACCAAGCTGTGCGCTGAGCTTACTCTTGAGCATGTAACTTAGTTGGCCATGTGAACAGTAATCTTGTCTCAAATCTCACAGCTTGGATTGCTGCTGTCATAATCGGTTTGAGTTTCATGGTTTGTTTCAATTACGATAGTATTTGCAGGATTTGTTGTGTTGAAGTGACATTCGGCATCTGTCAAGCATTGTAAGCACACAACCGGTTTCATCGATAAAATCACATCCAGCTTTTGAGAGTTTAAACACTCATAAACATCAAAGTGTACACTACTGAAATCATCACCTGTGAATCTAAGATGTTTAAGAGGCATTGGCGGTTGTCGAAAGGTGTAAAATATTTGGCCATTTCGGTACACTTGAAAGCGACAACCGAACAATTCAGCGGCAGCCTTCAACTCACATGCAGAACCATAGGTGAATGGCTTAAGCATTTCACTCTTATAGTGCTCCTGTGTAGTATAATTATCTCCTGTACCATCATCAGTCCACACCTTGAACCTGTCCCAGTCATTCAATACATAAGACACAATGTTCCTCCAGATATCAAGAGTGAGCCTGATATGGCCGTGCAATATGTAACAAAGAGAATGGAAAAGATAGGTGCCATCTCCGTAAGTGGCATGAAAACCACTCAGTAAGTGACAGTTCTTTGATCGATAGTGATCACCTCAATAGACATGGTAATGGGGGTTGGAATGATAAAGGAAATGGGTACCTGAGCAATGTAAAGTAAGTCTAAAATACCTATACAATAACTATAATTGTAATAAACAAATAATAAAACAGCGGAGAAGCCGTGGATTAAACAAAAATGCTGTAGTTATCAGTAGGGAGACGTGAATCCCGTGGCGAAGCAAGGAAGGGAATGTAGAGACCGGAGCGACGGACGGTCTTATATAGGCAGGCAGCCAACAACGTGGGAGGCGTTGGGATGGGGGACCCAACGCCACCTCACACAGTGACTGAGCTGTAGGCTATGGACGTATATATGTACGTAAGTAGGATTCAGTTAGCGTTGGGAACCCATGTACCAAATTTCTTGAAGATGGGCCCATAAGTAACAAAGACTGTTGAAAAGTTCAATATGGTGGCCGACAGTGGCATCATACCACCGAAATAAGTAAGTACATTGGTTTCGGTTAGTGCAGGGAAGCCGCCTATAAAATTTCGAGAAGATCGGGCCATAAATAAGAAAGTTCAACATGGCGGACGTTGTTGACCATTATGACCATTACGCGTAGAATTTCTAAATGAAACCTGCTAAACTTTTGTAAGTAAGCTGTAAGGAATTAGCCTGCCAAATTTCAGCCTTCTACCTGCACGGGAAGTTTGAGAATTAGTGACGTTTGAAAGTTCAATATGGCGGCCAACAGTGGTGTCATACCAACGAAATAAGTACGTACATCGGTTTCCGTTAAAAGTTTAATATGGTGGCCGACAGTGGCATCATACCACCGAAATAAGTACCAAATTTCAGCCTTCTACCTACACGGGAAGTTGGAGAATTAGTGACGTTGGAAAGTTCAATATGGCGGCTGACAGTGACGTCACACCACCGAAATAAGTATGTACATTGGTTTCGGTTAGCGCAGGGAAGCCGTCTACCAAATTTCATGAAGATGGGGCCATGAATAAGAAAGTTCAATATGGCAGACGTCATTGACCGTTATGACCATTACGCGTAGAATTTCGAAATGAAACCTGCTTAACTTTTGTAAGTAAGCTGTAAGGAATGAGCCTGCCAAATTTCAGCCTTCTACCTACACGGGAAGTTGGAGAATTAGTGATGAGTCAGTGAGTGAGTGAGTGAGTGAGGGCTTTGCCTTTTATTAGTATAGATTCTCTTTGCCTTCTTAATGGCTTCTGAACACTGTGTTGAAGTTGATAGCGTAGAGTCCACTCCTAAATCCTTCTTATAAGGTGTACTCTCAATTTTCACACATCCCATTGTGTATTCTAACCTACCATTTTTACATCCTACATGTAATACTTTCTAATACTAATCTGCCCAAGCCTGCATGGTGTCCAAGTCCCTCTGTAGTAAACTTAACCAGCTTGTTATTTATACTCCTATCTAAATTATTTATATATATTAATAATAGAAGCGGCCCTAACACTGATCCCTGTGGAACACTTCTCTTAACATCGGCCAATTCTGATGAGGTTCCTCGCACCATCACCCTCTGCTTTCTGTGTCTGAGCCAATTCTGCACCCATCTAAAAACATCACCATGAACTGTCACTTCTTTTAGTTTGATGCCCAACCTTTCATGTGGCACCTTATCAAATGCTTTCTGAAAGTCAAGATAAATAATATATATGCTCCACTTTGATCATATTCTTATATTCATATTGTTGCTTCCTCATAGAATTCCACCATGTTAGTAAAACATGACCTCCCTCTTCTGAGCCCATGCTGACTGTTCAGAAAAACTCCTGTACTTGCCATGTGCTGCTCAGTCTTATCCTTAATAATTCCTTCCATTAATTTTTCTGTGATGAACATTATGCTTACTGACCTATAGTTGCTTGGATCTGCCGTGTCACCCTTTTTATATAAAGGGATATTTGCCATTTTCCAGTCCTTTGGAATCTCTCCAGGGCTCAGTGACTTCGTAAAAATATGTGTTAAGTGTTTATATATGTACTTGCTAGCCTCCTTAAGAACTCGAGGGTAAATATTATCTGGTCTTGGTGATGTTTACTATGTGCACTCCTAATTTAATGATGCAACTACTTTCACAAATGTTTAAAAAAACTGATTAGATTTGATGTGGATAATTTGCTTGAGAAAATTGTCAAACTATAAAAATGAATCATACTGGAGTTAAGACAACTTAAGAACTGAGGAGCAGAAGAGCTTAAATTGGTGGATAAATGAGAATACAACATTTCACAGCTCATAAAGAAGTACATGAAGATGTTCTGAAACAGTCGGTGGATGATTCAGAAATTAGAGGCATCTTATGATTAGTTTGCATAATTGCATTATACACATGCATATAAAGACTGAGATGCAGTTACTACAGTTTACATACATTGTAAATAATTTTTGCCTACCTACTTTTCTTTCCATGAATTTAATTTTGTTATGAAATGTAACAAATATACAGTATGTTGCTTTATTCCAGTTCCATATGCAGCTCTGTTTTGTTTTGTTTTTTTTGTTTTGCACATTACCAATAGGAATGCTGCATTTTCAGATCTCTTAACAATTAAACTATAACACATGGCTTCATTCTGTATACTTATATGCATTTTACGCCTATTGTGAAGGGTTGCCTGTTTGTCAGGAGTTTGCTAGAGAAAAGCAGGCTAGCACAGTGTCTTGAACCGACTGAAAACTCGCAATGGCAAGGTGGAGTGCAAGACCACCCACATGAGATTCTAAACATCTCACTAAAAACACTAGGAAGAGAGAATGGACCTACTGGTTTAGCTGGAAATTAAATAGTCTTTCTCAGATCTCAATCCGGGTGGTTTGCCGTGTGGTGAATGCGGCAATGCACTGTAATCAGCGCATGTTCCCAACCTCTTCTCATGTGCAGCAGATGGCAGCACAGAGATCTTGTTTGAGTGACTTTCTTTTTGTGCCACAGTAAAGATAGGAAGGAAGCTGGCTTGATGGTCTAGTCATTTATGGGTTTTTCATGAGTCAGTGGAGAATGAAGTCAAGGGGCCGCAACAGGACGCTTCAATCTAAAGGCTCTTAAGCTTTATTTTTTATTTAAGAGAACAAAACACATACGGTAATATTTAAGGGTATACTCACAAAAAAATACAATAGTACAGTCATTCTATTCAGAGGAATAAAAGGCAAAAATAATAATAGCCAGATCAATCACAGATGGCATTATGTTTTCTAGGTTTCTGGGATGGTTATTGTCACATGCACAGAGTACAGTGAAATGCTAACATGCATGCAGAGCGATTTTTTTTTTCATTTTCTTAAAAAAAACAGTTGATCTTTAATTGTTTATGTTTTTAATTCTTTCAAAACACCAACCGGAAATTGGAATGCAATGAAGTGGAAAGATGAGATGCCACAAGTGCCAACTGAGACAATGCTCAGAGGATGGGAATGCAACATAAAGACTCCACTGCTTCCCACAAACAGGCCCTCACTGTTGCATACTATAAATATGACACATAAAGTACAAAGAAATACCTGCTGCAGTCAGAAAAAAACCTTAAATGTAAAAGATGCTTCTGCCTTCAGTAGTGTAGTTTCATAAAATAAATTGTCAAAGCCCATACTTGGGTGTCTTATAAAAAACAATAATATGAGCATTATGAGAACAGAGTAATCTAGAGACCTATTTCACTGAACTTAAGTAATTTTATAAAATAAGAATGAGAAAAAGAGGAGCACTCACATGTGTAAAGTAGAGAAAGACATATGCCAAAAGCCTAATGAAAATAATTGTGCCATTGGTGTTTTTTCCAACATTGACTCTGGGTTGGGCACTGGGGACATTTTTATTATTACTACTTCTAACTGACAGAATTTGTAGAATTTTATTTTCATAAGTTATAGTCTTATAATCAATGGCACAAAAATACATTCAGTGTCCATACTGAAAGACAATCAACTGTGAAAAAGCCCAAACAGAGTGAATGCATTAAAGGTTAAGCTCTTCTTTCTCACAAAAATCTTTTCAATGTTCAATTTACATTATACCCCATTCCCTTCTTCTTCCCATAGCTCCAGATGTCACTTTAAATAGTTTTGGCGTGTTTTTTCTAATAAGCTGTTTTAGTATAATTCAAGGCCCTGCATCTCCCAACGATTTGTGATTTAGTAGTTATTTGCTTAATAGTCCCAAATCTGTTCACTCAGTACAATACTTAATAAAGTCTGCAACGATGTAATATTAGATTATAGTTTACAGACATTGTGTTTAACTTTGTTTGGTTGCCACTGGAGATTGCTAGTACACTGCTATCTTCCAAATCTGTTCTTCCATCAGCAAGCTTATGACTGCAGCTGGGAACAAAGGCAAAGTAGGCAAGGAGGTGTCCGAGCTGGGCTAAAGCTAAACCTTCATTGACCATCTCTACCTAGCATTTTGCTTGCTAATGTGTAAACCTGGCAAACAAAACAGATGAGCTTCAGGTTTGGAGCCCCATTCAGAAATGAAATATGGATTGCAATGTCATGATTTTCACTGAAACGTGACTTAACAATATTCCAGAAAGCAAAATTTCACTAGAGGGCCATTGCATCTTCAATGCAGATAGGAAATTGACTCTGTGGAAATTTTGAGTCAATGTTTTCCCAGTCTTGTGTATCTGATAAACAGACACAGACATTTTTACCTCCCAGGAGAGTTCACCTCCACTATCATAACTGCAGCCTGTATTCCCCCTTATGTTACTGCTAAGCTTGCAATGTAAGAACTAAAAGCAGCTATTAGTTAACCACAGTCGGCACATCCATAGGGCCTTTTTATTGTTACAGGAGGCTTTAATCACACTAGCTTAAAAATTTTTCAAGCCAAGTTTAATCAGAATGTTTCCAGCTTCACTAAAGTACTTTGAATCACGATTACACCAACATTGTTGAAGCTTTCAAAGTTAATCCCACTCTCCCACCTGGGACAGTCAGACCATCTCTCTTTGCTCCCCTAGTACTTACTACTCATTAAACAAATAAAACTAACCGAGATGACAAATAAAGTATGGCCTGAGGGTGCCGTGTCCACACTGCTGGATCATTTCCAATATACAGAGGCAGCACATTTGCCACTCAGGTCTCCCTGGACATCCACATGGACTTGGACACACATGCTTCTTCAGTGCCATACTACATTAACTCTTGTGTTAATAGTGTCATCACTTTGAAACACGCAAGAACCTAACCTAATCAGAAGAGATGAATGTATAGCTAGGTCCACCTATTATAGGAAAGTGATGCTTCTATTAGATCTAAGACTACAAAGGACTACAACTCATCCAGAGCTAACCTAAGGTGGGGCATCAGGAAAATTAAATCGGACCACAAATTGTGAATTCAGAAGCATTTCATGTAGGCTGTTACATTCACGTAGGCTATTACAAACTTTAAACCCAATAACTCAGCCTTCCCTACTAGTTATGCGTCTCTTCCTAGTGACCTTAACATCTTTTATGTTTGTTTTGAAAAGAACAATAAATCACACCGATGAGCAGCCAGTCACTCCCCACCACCAACACGTGCACTAAGCACGATGAATGTGTGTAAGGCTGCCAGCCTTGATAGCGTTCTTGGCTTAGTACTCTGTGCTTGTGCAGAGCAGCTGGCAGGTATCTTTACTGACATTTTCAATCTGCCCTGGCCCAGGCAGTTGTTCCAACGTGCCTCAAGATGATAACCATTGTGCTGGTGCCTAAGCAATCCTCTGTACTGGGCTTTAATAAAGTTCATCCAGTTGCACTTGCCTACATGATTATGATGTGCTTCAAGAAAGTTGGTCTTCATTCATCTCAAAGCCTGCCTAACCTCAACATTATATCCCCATTAGTCTGCGTATCGTCCAAATAGGTAAAATGAAAATGCCATTTCTATGACATTTCACAGAGTCCTAACCTATGTGGACAACAGAGACACCTAAATGAGGATTTTGTTCATTGACTTTAGTTCAGCATTTAATACTGTCATCTCCTCCGGGCTGGTCACCAAGATCAGTGAGCTTGGCTTTAGCACCTACCTTTGTGACTGATTTATAGATTTCCTGATCAACAGATTACAATCTGTTAGGTTAGACAACCACAATTCCTCCTCTACCCTGACCATGAACTCTAGTGTCCAACAACATTGTGTGCTGAGGCCACTACTTTACTCAAATTTATGACTGTGTCCATTAGTTTAGGCACCCACACCTTCTTCACCCAAACACTGAACTCTGGTGTCCAACAGGGTTATTTACGGAGTCCCCTTCTTTACTCCAACTTCAATTATGACTGTGTCCCCACAGATCGATCTAACACAATCATTAAGTTCAATGATGACACCACAACAATAGTCTGGGAATTCATTTATAAAATCTTAAATGTGGGTTTGAGTGTGAAAATATACTTATGCCAACAAAGAGGAAGGCGTATACTATAGTATGTGTAATTTACCTTTGTAAACCACAATCATCTTGTAAATGTGCATAAATCAACGTGTCTTTAACATCGTCCACTCACCACCCTGAAACAGTTTGGCTGTGATATTGCTGACCTGATGGCCAATTCCCTGAGAAGTGAGAACAGGTAGGTTATATAAACTAATGAATACCCAAAAAAGTTTTTCAGCATAAGTACACAGAATTGACACTCTTAACCGAGAACTAAAATAAAGTCTGTGCATCATAATTATCACATTTGAGGTGTAATATGTTTGTCATGTCAAAGGACATTCTAATAATGGCTCAGTGGCATGACTTATTATGCACAAGTCTCCATTTAGCTGGTTTGGCTGCATTTCCCAACTTTATCGAGGTTGTCGGCATTTCCTAGTTTCTCTGATATTTTGCATATGGATGGGCTGGAGTTAACATAAATATATGCAAGTTTTCTTTTATAAATCCCCAACATTTGTGTGGAAAGCTGCTTACACAAACTGGTGAGGAAGGCAGGCTCTATTGTAGGCACAGAGCTAGACAGTTTGACATCTGTGGCAGAGTGACGGGCGCTGACCATGCTCCTGTCAATCATGAAGAATCCAATGCATCCACTGAACAGTATCATCACCAGACAGAGGAACAGCTTCAGCAACAGATTGCTGTCACTGTCCTGCTCCACTGACAGACTGAGAAGATTGTTCCTCCCCCACACTATGTGACTCTTCAATTCCACCCTGGGGGGTAAACGTTAACATTATACAAAGTTACTGTCTGTTATACCTGCATTTTTATCACTCTTTAATTTTTGTTTTTTTTCAGTATGCTGCTGCTGGAGTATGTGAATTTCCCCTTGGGATTATTAAAGTATCTATCTATCTATCTATCTATCTAACTTCATGCCTCTTTTTGTGCATACGCAAATTTTATAAATCTGACCCCTTGTCTTGAACATAATGAAGAGTAAAGGCTTTTTTACACTTGATGCATCTGCGTCACCACAGTAGTCCGCTAGTGTGTGCATGATATAAAATTCTTCATCAGTGTGCCTCTAGAATGTTATAACCATGTAGCTCTGTGCATGCATATGTTACACAAGAAGCAAACACTCATTGGAGGAACAGTTGTGTGAAGTACGGTACCCATATCTACGCAATCCAACATTAAAAACACACAATAGCTAAATGTTCACAGATTCATGGTAAGAAATTTACTCTGGCAAAAAAATAGGTCTTTAAAAAAATACTTATGAAATATATTTAATTGAACTTTATTGCAGATAATTAAAATCAAAGCTAATGAATATAAAACTGTAAATAAACTATCTTTTAAGTTAACAAACAGTTTTAGAAAGAGACCATATATCTAAAAGATTGACTTTCCATTTGTTATACAAGTATGCACATTGTGGCAAAACATCAAACTGTTTTAAATAAATCATATTTATCCCTTAATTGCTAAATAGTGCATCACTTTTTTTCTTGCTCTTTGCAGTAACTGGCTTCAAAAATTAAAAATGTGTATACTACAGTACTCCCTAGTATCCTCCTTATTTACACTGTCGCCTTTACTAGTTAATGTGTTCAGGTGATCATTACATGTTGCTTAAAACAACAAATTATATCCACATTAGATATATTTCTCACTATTGTAAAACGTTGTATAAATTGATAGATTCAGCTCACTTCAAGATGCAGTGAAAGCATATCCTGTATTTTCAAGGTATAGGGAGAATCTTGTAGGGAAATTTAATTGGCATCATCCTAGGCATATTCAATTCAGCCATATTGTTTATGCAGTGATACATGCTTCTGAGTAAAATGAACATACAAGATCATAATGTCTTGTAAAAGTAACTAAACTAAACTGGATAACTAAACTATCATACATATCCAGAGCAAGCTGGATAAAGACCAGAGACTCCAAAAGAAAAGTTATGCAGACACAGAACATAAAAATTCCACATGGACAGTACTCAGGCTCAGATTCTAACCTAGGATTTTGGCTCTGTAAGGGCTCATTTATACTTCACGCTCAGAACGTGTACGTGCCCGCATCATGGCTGCCATGCGTTCTCAGCGTTCATTTGATGCTTCCTCTGAGCAGGTCCTTGTAAATGAACGCGACGCGTGTGCGAGTTGCAGTACCAGCAAAAAGTCGGGGTTGGGGGTGTGGGGGTGGGGGTCACAGTGTGCAAAAAGTAGTTGGAATGTGACATCAGAGTCTCTGTTTACTATCTACATGTGACAGAAAGCTGCTATGCAGATCCTGCTGGATCGATGTGCGCACTTCGATGTTTGATGAATGGTTCAATGTGGTGAATCAAAATGTAAATAAACAGATGTATTTGTGGTGCTTTTATATTTAAGCATCACATATTCTCGATCATAATGACACGATACATTTTAAAAGTCTCACATACCACCTTCTGTGCCGTCTTTTTTTTTTTTTGTTTCAACTTCACAACAGCAACATAATGTACAGCGCTGTATTCGAGCCACTGATAAAAAAAAATTAAGGACTTGGTGAAAACATGTATTTTGTGATTAAAGTGCAAATTTTGGCTTTAATCTCGTAATGTCCACTTTAACCTTGTACTTTACTTTATCATTAAAGCAGACCATCGTAAACGTCATCCCAGTTTTTAATCGCTACAGCAAGCAGCAATAGATCACCACACAGAACACATTAAATGTATGATATGATACTCTTTGCACATTTAGATTCTTTAGATTTATACTTGATATCACTTTCATGATGAAATGCATTAAAGTGTGTATGTTTCATTTTACAGATAAATCGTTAATTTCATTTAAATAATGAATACTGTTAATAATTACACACATAGGGTGACACAGTGGCAGAGTAGTAGCACTGCTGTCTCACAGGGAGTCATGTCGCTGATATTCCCTGCTTGGATTCCACACTGTACTCCAGTTTCCTTCCAAAGATATGCAGATTTGGTGCCGCTAAAATGAGGCTAGCGTATGTGAGTGCTTGTATTCACCTTGCGATGAGCTGAGTCCTCACTCGTGCTCAATGCTTGCCGGAATGGGCACAACCCTGGATTGATGGATTTAATCAATAAACATCATTTTCAGAGATATTGCAGTAAGGTGTCATCGGAATTTAATGGGTGTTCTAGGCAATTCACAACACAGCAAAGCCGAACCAGTTCTCACCGTGATAATATCTTGCACTGCCACCTGGTGGATTCCTCCAGATTTACGTAAAGTACGCGCACAAGTATAAACACAACAACGCTTGCATAGCAGGAGCGTCCGCTGCAGCATGCGTCACGTGAAGTATAACCCCGGCCTAAGGCAACAGTAGCATTTTTAAACAATGTGCTTAATTTTTAAAAGGGTCTTGAATAGCTTGTTCAGTGATCACTTTGGGAAGAAAGCAATCACATATAATAATGCTGCTTTAGAATGAAAAGCTAACACATATTGTAGCTCATCAATTATAATGAAAGTATGTATTACATGCTACACAAAAAATAATTTACTTTGCTCATAAAGGAAAAATTCAAGTTGTGTCCCCTTACAAAAATGTGCCTTTTCTTAATGCAAGTAAGCCTAATGCTTTGCTTTGCAAAAAAGGTGGGGAGCTGAGAGAGAGAGCTCAGCTGACATCACCAGGAAGCATTCCACTTGCAGTGTTTAGAGGCTGTCCCTGCATGCAGGAGTTCGGCTGTTGATCACAGCGTAAAGGAGATGCTTTTGAGGACCTTTGCAAAACAGTAAGCATGGGTTTGCAGCTGGCAACCAACAGTTACCACATTGCAAATATCCAGACTGGGATGAATTGTGGAGTGTGTGACCCATTCCAAGACAAAATGCTTGTTGTAGTCATCAGGATTTGCAAGAGAACAAAATTCTGATTATATTCAACAAATAGCCACCCAGAACAATGGAATTGTGGATAGCACAGTGATTTGTTGTCAAGCTCAATGATAAACTAGCCCTGTGGCGTTTTCTTGTTCCTACCAGCGCTTTCTTTACTTGCTGTGCTTTGCTTCCTTATTTGAAAAACATGTTTACAGAAGACAAAGCCTTTGAGAGCTTTCCCAATGTGTGTGTTACTGTGTTTTCATGAACCCTGTGACTGAGAGTCTTTTTTGTTTAACACCCCATCCTATCCCAGAGACCATTGCTACCTAGATAGGCTACAGCTTTGAACAACCTACAATCTAATACTCAGAAAGTATGTATAAACATTTATTTAAATTGTTTTTTACTTTCAATATTCTCAATTTTTTCAGTGTTTACAACACATTCACTTTTAGGAAAGTGTGAGTCCCACACAGCTTTGCCTAGGGTTTTGTTTTTTTTTTGTTTTTTTTTTAACGGTTCTTCATTAATTGACCCTTCCCTTTCTAAGGGTTTCTGTTTAAATCTAGCTTGTAGATAAACAGTTTGCAGCAAGTTGCCTGTCTTTGGAGATCTGAAGAGAAAGGAGTAGCACAGGCTTATTTTAACTGAGGTTTTAATAAGATCTGGAGAAAATACTGTCTTGTTTTGCACTGAAAAGTAATTTTAACTAGAAATTTAGTTCAATAATTAGGTTTCGAGGTGGAAAATATTTTAGTGATTTTTCAATTGCAGGAATGTTGGATTGTCAGAGTACATCAGTGTCATGTGCTGCTTCAAAACAAGGCAAGAATTCTGATCAATTTTTTTGGAGCTGCCACAGTCTGACAAATATCAACTAAGTGCTCCTTGTCAAGTAAGCAATTGCTCAATACCTGGCCCTGAATTCTTGCTTTAATAATCAATAATACAGTCAGTCAATTGCCCTTTGCTCTATGTTTTTTATTTATTCCTTTGTGAATTAACTTAATCACCACTTTCTCGAAATTCAGAGCTGAATAAAATATTATGTAGTTTCATTGTTACATTTATGTTCTGGTAAATAAAGTAACCCATGTACACACTTACTTGATTTTAGCTACCGTATACTTAATGAAGAAGGGTCTGTTTTACATTTAGAGAGTGGTTTTCACTTAAGAAATGATCTTGCTGTAAATGTGATAATAAATCTGAAAGCTAACAAAATCAGTATAAATCCAACTTGCAGTTTATTAAATAACTTCAAACTACTAAACCCCATTGGATCCTAGGAATATTCCAGTATATGCATTTTTATTTTAACAGAATCAATATAAAACCATGGAAGAAAGATACTGCACCATATGTAGCTAGGACAACTCTAATACATGTAGAGTGTTCATTAATTCTTCTTCATCATCTCTTCATCTTTTCCCACCTCTACATGAGGTCAGTGTTTTAAAGGTTTCGGTGTGACTTTTACAGCTGGATGTCTTTCTTGATGCCAACACTCCCCATTTGTGTGGGCCTGGAACAGCTGCAAAATGGAGGCTGGGTTGTACTGTTTTCATTAATTAATTTTACCAAATAATAATTGATTTCTAAACTTACATGAACTTTGCATGAAAGCTGAAGTGTAGCAAAGTATAAAAAAAACAATAGATCTTTTGCCCTTACTAGACTGAACACATGTGTACAGTAATACTCCAGTAATTATGACTCTCCACTGCATTACTTGTCTGTTGGGACTACTTAACTGTAGCCTTTAAACCACAAGGTTGCTGGTTCAGTTCCCACTTTTGACTGACTGTCAATTTGAACAATTCACTTAACCTGCCTGTGTTCAAACAGTAAAACTATAATATGTAAAATATAAATGCAGTATGTAAACAGTTGTGCTGTAGTTTTACCTAATATAGTGCTTTGCGAAAAGTGCTTTGTATAAAGTTAAAAAAAAAAAATAACTATAAATAAAGTAACAAGGTATAAATATGATGTGCTGTGTTTGGGAGTGTAATTAAATACATTTAACTGGAATGCTTACTTTTCCTTCATCTATTAACTATCTCACTTGATCCAGTCCAGGGTTGTAGGTGACCAAATGTATTCCGTCTGCATCAGGAGCCAAGCAGGAATCAGTGCTATGCGGGAGAATATACAGCATGCTTAATTTGTATTGAATTTAAGTGGGTATATAGTACTATTCAAGGTTTGCATTCTGCTCTCTTCACTTTAAATCCTGTCACCACCAAAATATATTTTGTTGTTCAACAAGAACTAAAGAACTAGCTTTCAATCATGTTAAATAATTCCATACTGCTTATTTTCTTTAAGTTTTAACCAAATCTGTATCTATACAGAAACTTAAGTGTATCATACCCATACAATATTTCCACAGGCGCACATTAGTGTTAGGCGAAGGTGATGTGACTTGTGTCCTGTGGGTAATTTAAAGTCTGGAAGTTAACCCAACCTGTGCATCTCTGCATTGGGTTTTCTCCAGGAACCATGTCTTTCCTCCCACATTACAAATGCGAGGAGAATATGCAAACTCTATTCAAATAGAGACCAGGCTGTAATTTGAACCCAAGACCGTGGAGCTGTGAAGCAGCAACCATGATTACTAGGCCTTCATGTTACACCATATGTGGATCAGCTAAGTCCTTTAGAGTTCCAAAACTGATTAACAATGAGCTTTGAAATATCAGTCAGTAATCTAAAAGAGTAAAAGAAAAGTATCATTGTTTATAGTTTATTTTTAGGAAGTCTCATATTCTACAAATTTGTGACAGTGGAAATTGCTTAACCTGCATACTAGCCATGTGCGCCCAACTACCTTGCGCGTGTTAAAGTTGTCTATGAAGGGCTCCCTGGCAGCTGCCAGTCGTGAACTGGGCCCTTCGTCTCACAACATTATGATTTTTTATAAGGGAAACAAAATTACAAAAGAAAACCCTTGGACATTGATTCAATAGGAACGGCCTACTCGGAATCACTGTCCAAATAGTAATTATGTGGTGGTGTAGGAGCATTTCTGCATCTGTCCGTTCACAGTCCGTCTCGTTTTCACGACGCTATCGTTTCCTCTCACGATGTCTTCTCACCCTTTCTCCAATCTCGCAGGTTGCTTTGTGGCAATCCAAAGAGTAAGGCAATATACACAGAGCAATGGTTATAAAAGGGGGACACATAGGTATCCAGGCTGTTTAAAGCATAAATAGGGATCACTTCACTGACATGTGAGCAAGGCACGGTACAACTGTGAGACGCGCAGCACTCGCCGGCTACAACGTAACAATAATAATTTCCAGAACGTGCTGTTACGTTGTTATTCATTTTACCCACTGTCTGTCTTCCATTCATATGTTATGTAGGCACGTACCTTTTATCTTCGGCAATCTCATTCTCTAACCAGGCCTCAGGAGCTAACCAGCGTAACACTGTCCAACACCCCTTTCGTTATTCCGGCACATTGTTGACATCCGTGAGTAACAACAACGTACTAAACTGGAAGGTGGTCTACGCATGCGTGGAATTCGCGGACAAACAAAGATCAAGATCTAAATGAAGATCTCTTTAGTTAATTTAAAGCACAACAATTTGTTTAGTTTGAATGTCTGTTTTGAGGTGTGACTGGAGTACTACAGTCTTCAGTAGTATAAGCCTGGAGGAGATTCTTAATGCAATGCCTATGTTTTAGCTGTCTCTCTACTGCCATCTAGTGCCTCTTCTTCTAATTCATTCACGGACAAACAAAGATCAAGATCCAAATGAAGATTATATATAGAGATTGGGAGACATGCCCGAACACCACCAGACAGACACCGCATCTTTATAAAAAGCACGTTTTATTTTCTTCCCAAATACACAGTCCCGTACAGTACACTGGGCTTCTTGCCCCAATCACCTTTCCTTTATGTTCCACTCTCTGTCCCTGGACCTCCTCTACTCTCTCCAAGGGAGCCTTGTCCCACTCCCACTCCCACTCCCGACTCTAGCGCCCAGACTGTAGGAAGGCGGGCCCTTTTATTCTCACCCGGATGTGCTCCAGGTGCCCTCTCTGACGACACTTCCTGGTGTGGCGGAAGTGTCGGGAGAGCACTCGGAAGCACTCCGGGCATCCCTGGAGGCATCCTCCTCCATCTTCCCGGGTGTGGTGGAAGTAAATCAGTCCCTGGCCCTCTGAGACTCACGGCACCCCCTGGCGGTGGCCACGGGCCCCAATAGGCTTGAGCCTCCTTGCTCTTCTCCCGTGGTCCTCCTCTGATCCAAGGCGGTTGCCCCCTCGTGGCCCGGAGGACGTACATACCACCTCCCAGGCGTCCCGGCCTATCTATATATCTCTCTATATATATATATCTCTCTATATATATATATATATATATATATACACACACATGTACATCTCTATATCTCTATATATATCTATATATATCTCTATATATCTATATCTATATATATATATCTATATATATCTATATCTATATCTATATCTATGTAACTTTAGGAAACATTTATTTCACATAATTAACTGAAACCATGCCACAAACTGGCAAAGTCATGATTCATGATTATGAGGTATGTTATTCTCATGTCTCATACTGGAAGGATGAAAACCCTATGTTCCTGTTGCAATTTCCTGTTGCAGGTTTTTTTTTAATTTAATACAGAATGCCAGTTATGCAGATGTGGTTTTGATGAAGTTTTTTTAAAGAAATAATTTATGTTGATGGCCATTACCATGTTGCACATTATTGAACATGTACAACATCTAGAGTTTCTGATGTATTTTGATTCATGTCTTCATTTCCGATTCCAATTCTGTCTGTATGAAGTTTGCACATCCCCTCAATGTCACCATATAAATTTGTCCAGTTTCCCCATATAGACAAGCATCTTTGTTTTCCCATTGGCTGTACATTGTGTGTGTGTGTGTGTGAGATTGTGGCCTACAATAGAAAGCCTTTTCATTTAAGTTTGGTTCTTACCTTTTATTAGATACTCCTGGGATTAGCTGTAGCACCCACAACCCTGTATTAAAAAAATGAATAGGTTGATGGACTGGAGAGTTGTACTTTACTCTTCATATTTAGTTTTAACCATAAGAGTTTAAAAGGCTAGGTAGAACGTTAGGACTGTTTTAACATGTGATTCTGTTTCCTAATTGAAGGTTTCCTCCAGATGATCCACTTCTTCATTTTTGTACTTGGGTTTAAGCAGATTTTTTTTTTTTTTTTAGCCATCAACTACTTAACAACAAAACATTTAAATGCCAGGATGATCCTTATCATAGATACAGAACTTTTTCCTATAGTTAAACTCTACCAAAACTATTAGAAGGTGCTCATTGGAAAATAGGAGTACAGTAATCCCTCCCCGATCACAGGGGTTGCGTTCCAGAACACCCCGCGATAGGTGAAAATCCGCGAAGTAGAAACCATATGTTTGTATGGTTATCTTTATATATTTTAAGCCCTTATAAACTCTCCAACACTGTTTAGAAATATTCCCCACACAGTTATACAGCATAAAACCTTTGTATTCTCTTAGATATTAGGTAAGATTCATTGAAATTATGTATATAAACACACTTTTTATATACAGTAAAACCTAAATATTATTTTAAAGATATTGAACGTCTCCGATATCACATATGTTACAGACATTATGATAGACAGGCCACCAGCAATAAATACATCCAATGCAAGAATAATTGTATACAGTAAATGTGTGTACAGTTACACTAAACGTACGTACATGTACTAAGTACTGTAAGTAGAAAATTAATTATGGTTACTCACCAACAATGACACGACGACTTGTCCGATAACGATGAGTTTAATGTTACTGCACAACAAAGGAGAGCGTTACAGCCCTTCTAAATGAGCCTCTTCAGGAGACTGTGTACCACCGCCATTGTTCTTTTTCCAGCAGTCTTCAATCCAAATCCCTAAAGCAGATTCCATCCGGACTACTGCCTTATTACGTCCACTTACAACTTGTTTTGCGCCCTGGTTAAAAGGACACTGCGGCCGTAGATCCTATATTCTTTTCCTCCTTTTTAAATAAAAAGAATCGTGGACTCATTGATCCCGTAATGGCGTCCCACAGCGGTGTAGCTTTTCCCTTCCTTCAACATATCCAAAACTTTTACCTTTTTGGCAATTGTTAACATCTTCCGTTGCCGCTTGGGCACAGCCCCTGAACCAGTAGCAGGAGCAGATTGTTTTGGAGCCATAATGAAGGGCTTGACTACACACAAAGATGAACACAAAAGAGCACAAAAGTTAACTCTTTACACAGCGAAACACGTTGATGCTGAATGAGCGAGACAAGACTTCCTGGTTAACGCCAGGAATCGAATTCGGCGCTCCGTCGCTGAGCCAATCAGCACACAGGAACTTAACTGCGTGCTCTGATTGGTTAGCTTCTCAGCCCTCCGCCAATTGTGTCCCTTGTATGAAATCAACTGGGCAAACCAGCTGACAAAGCATGTACCGGAAGTAAAAAGACCCATTGTCCGCAGAACCCGCAAAGCAGCGAAAAATCTGCGTTATATATTTAGATATGCTTACATATAAAATCCATGATACAGTGAAGCCGCGAAAGTCTAAGCACGATATAGCGAGGGATTACTGTAACTAATGAGAACTGCTTCTGTTTTTCTGAAAGTGTATTTTTCTCTGGGGCCCCAAGAAATAAGTCTGAGGGGAGAAATGGCTAATTATTAGACAACTTGGAAAAACAATTTACAAGCATTAAATATCAAATTGTAATGGGCAAGTTGTTAAAAATATGCAGATGTGTAACCATGTGTTCTCTGGTTTTCTCCCCCATTTCAACAGCGTGCGTGTTAGATTAATTGGTAGCTTTAATCTGAGTGGGTGGGCATGAGTTCGCCCTTTGGCAAAGTTTCAGCTCCTCAGGGATTGGCCTCTGCTCTACTTTCACCCGCTATGAAGGTAGGCTACTTCCCCCTAGTAAACCAGTACAAAAGAAAAGGGCTGCAAAGGTGGATGAATGAAATATTCAAGGCAGTTGTTTTCTTCTCCAGTCTCTTTTAGGAAAGCTACCTTGCCATGATTTAGCCAGCTTAGTCTTTGGAAAAAAAAAATTATTTACATGAGCAGACTAATTAGGATGCGCCTTTGGGAATCAGACAGCTCAAGAACTTACTGCCCTCTTCTGTCACTGCCTCCAGATTTGTGAGATTACAACATTCCACTATCACATGTATCCTGTACTTTATTCTGCCATCAACCACTTTTGTACGATTTAATTCAGTAATTGATCAGACCTCTAGGATTAATGCTAGCAAAATCTGAAGGAAAGAAAACTGTGTTTTTACCATCTTAAAGGAAAATCAGGCCTACAAAGAGAAAACAGGCAAAAACAACATGGAGAGGAAAAGAAGATTCAAGAAGATGCAGTTCTGAGGGGTATGATGTTTGCTGTCATAAGAAGATAACAACTTATTAATGCAAATAATTCTTCTTGGAGATTGCCAAGAGAAGGCCTGTGGATATAGGATTAGGTTTCACTTTATACATAGCCCTGTTTAAACCCAAGTGCGTGGGTGCATTTAATTCTGAAGCTTTAGCTAACCTATTTCTTCAAGAAATATCAAGTCAGTTTGTTTCTAAAATGTTGTATATTTGATTTCAATATAATAGACTGAGAATGAGTGGCTTGCTAATACTGTATACAACTGCAAGTACAAATCTTGTGCTAGTAATGTTTCCAGATTACATACAGTATTATGCATTCTTTGTACCTGTATGTGGTCTATACAGCCACTTCTTATAGAGCGATGAAAATGGTAGTAGTAAATGCAGAACAGAGGAATGCAAATGTGAATATGCAAAATATTTTATGAGTAATTTAGCTGCAGAAAGAAGCAACAATAAAACTGTACATAATAGAAAGTTCAAGGATGAATATCAGTGTTGCATTCTGGCAGCAGGGATTTTGTAATGCTGTTCTGAAAAAAAATTATATTACATGCAAGCAGGCAATCTAGACGAGCCTTTTGTGAATCAGAAATGAGTACAACTAATGGTATTTTGTATTTGAATAAATATTCAGGAGTGCTTCAGGAGTATAACTAAGGGAGTGATTAAAGCATATATGCTGATTTACACAAAGTACAGAGCTTGGCTCTTCTGCATGTATTACTGTTTAAAGAAATATTACAAATTTCTGACTTGAGATAACTGTTTTCTACTGTGAGATTTTTGTGACAATTGGAGATATACCAATAATTGTGTACCTAAACACCACCCCCACTGTTTATTTCATTTATTAACAAATTGGCTTTTATAAAATTCTTTCATGCCATGGACAATTGTGTTTACATCTTATAGAATGAAGCTACCTAAAAGACTGTATAACAAAAAGGGAGAACAGTTAAGTATTTCAAAATGCGACAAGCAAACTTTAGTGACACTAATCAAACAAAATTATTTTTCTGGAAGTAAGGGAGGAGGGGATTTAAGGTTGCAAAAAAACAAAAAATGCACATCTCCAGTGTGAGTCCGAGTGCCGTGACTGATGGAATTTATTACATACTTATAGCACTGTGAGTTTTCTTTCTGAATAGTAGAGTTTTGAAGATGATTATCAAAAGCCAACAGAGGTCAGCTACTAGGTAGGTTATGTAATTTGAGACTTGTAACGGCATATTTGTGACAAGTAAAATGTGTGGTTCAATTACGGGGTTTTCGTCTAGAAAACTCACGGAAGTTGAGTTTAAGTGTAGCAGAGAGATTTGAGTAAAGATACAGGTCACTATGATTGCAAGATTAGTTATTGTAGAAGGCAAAACAAGAGGTTTTTAGGAAAATTTGAGGAGAGCATCTTTATATTAAAAATTATATGACAAAAACATGCAAGAATGAATCATTGTTTAAAAAACAACTAGGACATAACACCATCTCTTCAACAGTAATATAAAATGTGTTATTTGTATTCTTGTTCTTACCTGCCCTTTTGCTTTATAGGTTTTAGTATTTGCTAAAAAATCAATAGGTAATCTTTAGTTAATGTTTAAGGCAGAAGACCATGCCAGCTACCTGCCATTCACTCACTGTTGAGATGTTTAAACATTTTAGCACACCATACTGATACATCAGACACTTCAGTTCTGAGTAATAAGACAGGACAAAGTCAACTTTTATTTGCCAATCAATATATTTAACCTTATGACACAATCTTGGCAATGCTTTTATTAAAAACCAAGCAGGACTTGATTGACACAAACAAGGGTTTTCTTGTTTTTATTTTGATTATTTACATGCATATATAAAATAGTTTTATTGTAAAGCAATCTACATCTAAATTTCACAATGTAGACACTTTTGTTTTCAGATAGATAGGATAGATAATATAGATAGATAGATACTTTATTAATCCCAAGGGGAAATTCACAAATAGTTTCTTTCTGTATATCTATATTTATTTACAATAATTTGTTTAAAATAAAATTAAGCCTTTGGTGATTCTTTGTACATTCTATTTTATTGTGTTGTAATCAAAATCATCTGTCCAGCAGCGAAAACCCCACCCTAGTTGAAACACCTGTCTTTCATATTTGATTTGTTAATTATAGTTAGAAATCACCACTGAACTGACAGGGCAATCACTTTGATCAATAGTGAGTGAAGGATTACATTAAATTAATAGTGATAACTTGATGTATTTTATAAAAGGCAAGGGGATCATTTCATTTTTAATGTGATTTAATAAAGCAACTTTGATCAATGCAGAGTGAAGTATGAGAGTGTCTTGATCTGATTGCTTTGATCAATGCACATAATGTATGAGCATTTTGATCAGTTAGTGAATCATGAAATTGTTTTGATTAATGCCAGTAACACCATTAATCTGCCTTGAACAGTATGAACAAAATAAATAGATTCAATTATATTATTAGTATGAGAGTGACTTAATCAATAGTCAAACATTGATAAAATTGTCTTGATAGACATAGATCTTTTGGGAAGTTTTCTTCATCAGTCCTGAAGAATGGAATTGATCATTAAAGTAAAAATAATAAAATTACATAGATCAGTATTTGCTAATGATATCAGTATTGTCATTGTAAGTTATAACTGAGACTACGTTAATCAATAATGTGAAGACATTTTGTAGATCAGTACTGTGTGGGATGATATTCTTCACAAAAACATGGAGTCAATTACAAAATCTCTTGGTTTTTACAGCAGCAGTAAAATGACTTATCCTATAGTTAAATGATAGACAGTTTAAACATTCCTGCTGAGAAAGATCAAGTCCGATTATCATATTTACCACTGAATAGCCAATGTGATTATGGTCAGGTATACTGAAGATATACTAAACCTTCTTTGATTCCTTCACAGGTACTGCTAATAATTCATTTTACTGTTGTACAATATCTGGTAAGATTTCCTTGGTCAAAGCTGAGAGGATGATAGCTTTACTGTTTATCCATATTAATCTTCAATTTCTCTTTAGAGAGGCTGTATATAATAGATATTTTATGATTTAACTGTGTTGTACATTAGTGTCCCAACTAATATAAATAATCAGAATAAAACAGCTTTTTATATTTTTGCTTTTTTTCCCCCAGAGACAGTTGAAAAAAACTACAAACTACTAAAATAGCCATTCTGGAAAAAATAACTTACATTAGAGGTTTTTGATTGCAATCTATTGATTTAAATGCATTTGTAGTATGCTATTTATGTACAAAAGTCAGATGATAGACCGTTGTTGTCAATGTTTATGGTGTGTGCCAAGTGCAAATCAAATAAGAGCATACATTTTTGTAATCCAAGACCAACTAAACTATTTTTTTCTCTTTATTGCTATGGCAGGTGCTCAGTTCTGGTGTTTACTGGACATTGTACCCATCAAGAATGAAAAAGGGGAAGTAGTTCTCTTTCTAGTTTCACATAAGGACATCACAGACTCGAAATCCCGGTTATCAACTGGCAATGGATGGGACACTGGTGAGTAAAACAACAAGAACTGGCAGTGAGTCTGATCTGAGGTATAATCTGTTAAAAAATCTGACGTCAAAGAAAATCAAAGCTATTAATTAATTAATACAATAAACAGTAAAATTTTGTAGGCAGCAAAAAACACAAGGTATGATGACTTCCTACACCTTTGATCATGCATAAAGAGATCATACACAAATAGCTATATTTCCAAAAAAACGCTATTGTGTAGTCAGTTATTCTGGCAGTCTTTGGATCGTGGGTGAAATTAGAAGTCAAGAAAAAAATCTGTGTGCCAAAGACGCATGTAGTATGAATTGGAAGAGAGAAGGGATGTGCCGATTTTTGTGTATTAATTCTAATAAATCTGACAGAGTTCTGTTGTAGTACTTGTCCTAGAAAAATCACTTATTTGCATCCACACATTTAACTAGATTTCATTTTAAAACTTCAGATGACCTAAAAGGTCCATAGATATTAGACCTATAATATACCGTAGATATTATTACCCAATCATCTGTGAAGTTGATTGGTCTCATGACAGATCAGTGCTCTAGGGATGGATTATCCCCACTGATTGTTCAGTGGAATGGGTATGATTGAGGTGTCATCCTCTCCTGGGATCTGAGGTAAAAGAAGTCAACTGGCCCCAAGCGGGCTGGCCAATGCTACTCCAGGCAGGGGTTGGTTGGAGAGGACCGCGAATGTTGAAGACTCTGCAAGCTGAGCGAGCAGTGGGTGAGCAGGGAAGACTAGGTGGGAGTTGTGCTGAGTTCGTCCAGGAGTGAAAGCAATATTGACCCAATGACTGTGATGTTTTTTTTTTTTATTCTCGTTTTTGTTCTCATTTTTTTTCTAATCTCACAGATTTCTAGTCTTTTATTGGATTATTTATTTATTGACATTTGAGAGCACTGCCCTTTTGATCACTGTTTTGATTTTGGACTAATTTTACTTTTGCACCTACCTATTGATTTATGTGTGTTTGTCTTCATTTGCCAAGCTCATCCCAGTCATGACGATTGACTGTGTTGGGTTCAAGAGGCAGCATGAAGCTGAAGTGGGAGCATGGAGCCAACCCACACCATCACAAGAACATGCAAACTCTACTCAGGGAGCACTGAGGACTTAAACATCTATTAGGGTGCATGTCTGAATTAATATTTATTAATTTTATATATTCATGGTAGATAAGAGTACAGTAATACCAGATTTATATTGTTTGCAAAATTTATTTTATCAAAAAAAAAAATCAGATACTAATCAAAAATTGGAATTGAGATGTTGTCAGTATCATGACATTAGCAATCACCATTACATTTTTCATCATCACTATGATGATGATGCCCCATGAAGTCAAGTGCTTATGTCCATCTCTGGCTCTGACTTATTAGTATCCCAATAAAGTCTGCATCCTCGTTCTCAAACCTTCCTGACTGAAAGGTCTTCTGCCAGTGAGACATTTCGCCCCACACATTCTGTATTGCTACAAAGTGTTATTTGAATTTGCCTGCCCACCCCCACACCAAATGCACCCCTTACAGTATATGCAGCTTACTTAACACACAAATACACACACATTCAGAGTAGAACATTTCCACAGCAGTTAATATTATCAAGAGTCTGAGTTTGTAAGGTCTCGAGATGGCCATGAGAAACGAGCCAGGACAGTAAGGGTATTGATTTAAAACAGTGGTGCAAGACTCTTTTGGAAAAAGTGCTACATTTCAGAAACCCATAGAAATGAGTGGTATTGGCAGGGCCCAATAAACTTGTAAGTATGCAGATTTAACTAAGATTAAATTTCTGTTACGAGAGAAAAATATCCAAATTGAATTGAGTTTTATGAACATAATAGGAGTTGCAAGCTACTGTTTTTAGACCACTAGCCCGCAAGGTAGCTTACAGTGATGGTGACAATAAAATTATTGTGCCTAGACAACTCCATAAAACTATGTTTACTTTGGCCCCTGGCATACACTGACTGGCTAAAAATAATTGCAAAATAATTTCAATTAAATTGAAGTATAAAAATGTCTTTAAACCTTTACCTGTTATTCCTGTTGACTGTTTTCTTGAAAATGTAAGCAAATAATGCAATCTCAGTATGCAATCAAAGAGGAACGTTGGTGTTTTTTTTTTTTCCCAGCCAGTGTCTGGCTATGGAGATCTTCAAAGTGAGCCAGGTATGACTATGAAGAGTGGCATTAATCAAGTCATGAATAGTTCAGGATGAAATTTTCAAGATATGAGTCATGCTAAAAATTTCAAACTTTTCACACAAGTATTAATGTAAGCCCACACAAGAGCTGATTATACTTTGAAATAAATCAGCCTTTATTACTTCACCAAAATCTAACCTTGATGAAGTTTTGATTGTTATACTACTCTATATATATATATATGTTATTATTATTAGCATTATTGTTATTATTTATGCTGTATCATATTTTGTACACAAATGTTTGTCAAGACAGAGTCCATGACAGAGAAGTTCAGTCAACAGTTTTCTCATTTAAAAGTAGCTACTGAACAAGTCCAATTTGTGGTGATGTTGGCAAAGAAAATGGAGAGTAGTAATAGTTTCAGTAGCAACTTTGTGCACATGCATACAGTATTGAGATCAGTTTACAGCTGCACCAGCCCCATTTCTCCTGGCAGGTCCCAACTGATGATTTTTTAAAATGAAAACCAGCTAGTCAGAATCCAATTGCCAGGTCCGTAAGCCCCTTTTTCCTTGTGTCACAAGGACCATTTAAAGGTCCCATCCAGCAATCTGTATTTAATTCCTGTAGTCAGGCAATACTATGCATCAGCAAATGTAACTAAACTACTTAAATAAGACTTACAGTATCTATTAGAAATGGTTTCAGGAAGCCTTCCCCAAATAAACAAGATGAAAATAATTTCCTACTTTGCACTGAGAGGACGCAACTTCCAAAGTACAGTGTATAAGTTATGGCTGTGTGAAATGAATTCACATCAGTACCATTTACATGTTTTTCATATGTTAATGTAATACAATAAAAATTATTTTCCTCCCAGTAACATAGTCAACTCTTCTGTAAAAATGTTAAATACATGAATATCTGACTAAACACTCCACATTGCTTTACATTTAGATCACTTCACAGCTTTTGGTTTCTTTTTGTTTCTATATTTAAAACCCACGGATGTAAAGGAATGTCCTGCTTTTCTCATCTCCAGAAATGACACGTTCTTTTTTTGTCCGTAGGCTCACTAGAACTAGAACAGGTCTAAGAAATTAGCACTGCAGACTTTGCTTAATTTGCTTTAATGGCAGATGTGGAAACTAAAAAGTGCACTGCATGTGCAACTAGTGATCAGTAAATAATATGTTAATCACTTAATTTGAGCATAAAACATATGATTTGAAACTATTGCCAATCATTAAATTATCAAAGATATTCATTTGTTTAGATTACAACTTCCATATAATATTTCCTATTGAAAGATTTCTAAAAAAAATAAATATATTTGTAATGACAAACACAACTGCTCACAGCAACTGTAAAACATTATAACTTTTTACAAAGTACATATATTCAACACAGAACTTCAAAACGTTTTCCAGAAAAGCAAGTGACATACAGTAGTTGTTATAAAATTCGCTATTAAAAGGATTTAAGTGGGTACCGTTAAGAAAGCCATCGTATCAACATCAAATGATGCACCATTAGTGTCATCTTTTGATTATTTTTGCTAGCCAAGCTCGTAACACAGTAGCTTGTGCATGAAATAATACAAGCTGATATTGTCCCATTTTGTTTTTTGGCTGGCACTGTATGTGCTGGTAATATTTTGGATTTTGGTTGAAATATTATAAAATTATGTGTTTGTAATGTTCTGCTGGTAGCGGTTCTCATAAATAACCACAGCCTTTTGAGGAGGGGCTCATTACAACAGTCCTGACCCAGGCCCTGACAAGAATAATGGTGCCTCTGCCAGAGCTGGCCCTAGACAATTTCAGGCCTGAAGCAAACTGATTATGGGGCCCGACCCCTGCAGCTAGGGGGTCCGGGGCAGAGCTCCGGCCGGCAAGCAATTTCCTGCATTCTGAGCTGCAGAAATGCGTTTTCCCTGCATCTACAACCATCACTTTTTGACGATTTCCGTTTGACACTGACAACCATGACCGTAACACACTGACAGGAGCCGAATTTGCAGGCTGTCAGCGCAGAACTGTCGTACAAGGCCCTGAGTGAAGGGTATGAGTTATGGAGGTCGGAGTGGGCCGCATAAATGTCTTTAGTGACGATACATTAACAAATAAAGCTACATTTTAACCAGCTTTTGCTGTTTCCACCAGGCAGCACGTGGGGGTAGATAGCTACGTCAAGCACTTTTTTTTGGCTTTTTATATTTTTTTATATATCTTTTTTTTATTTTATGAAGATGAGATCCACATTATTTTGTTTTTACATTTTTATTCGGTTTTAAAGCTTGTTTTCATACTTTCGAGATATTCAGATTTCCTTATAAAATAACTTGCCAGCAGATATTGAAATCTATTTCACACAAAAGACACTTTTCGAACCTTGGCACTGGAAAACTTATGAATAAGTTCAGAATAATCAACCATCTCCGAAACATTTCTAGACTCCGTCCTGTTCTTATGCAACACAGTACTGAAGTATTGGTCAATGCCCGAGTCACCTCACGTATAGATTACTGTAATGCTATGCTATCTGGCATCCCAGAAAAACGTACCCATCGCTTACAACTTATTCAAAATTCTGCTGCCAGGATAATAACCTCCTGTTCTAAATCCACTGAACATATTACACCGATTCTCTCTCAACTTCACTGGCTCCTTGTTAACTACTGAATACAATACACAATACTGTTCTGAACAATTAAAGCTCTCCACAGCCTCACTAATCTCCTCCAGACTTACACTCCTCTCGCTCACTCAGATCCTCATCTGCAGTTCTACTTTCTGTACCACATATCAGACTCAGTGCTATGGGAGCTCGAGCATCTCTCCTGCTGTTCCTCAACTCGGGAATTCTCTTCCCTCTCATACTCGTCAGCTCGATTCAATAACACATTTTAAAACTGCCCTCAAAACTTATCTTTTCAAACTGGCATACCAATTGTGAACTTTGAACTGTTACTGCCAGTTATCTTTGTTTGTTTGCTAAATATTGCTTTTTGATTTATCATTCTCTTGTTTTAATTTTACTAATGTTGTTTAATTTTATTGTAAGTTGACCTTGAGTGCTAAGATTATAAAACAGGATTTTCTAATGGCCAAATATAACCAAAACAATTGTTCAACCTTACCTATGAAATGTAATCCCCGGGATCTGGTTTAGAGCGTACAGCGGTTTGTACAATCCCAAGCAGCACATGCGTGAGGCATCTTTATCCATTACTTCACTCTACAGCAGTGCCACTCACAATATGGCTGCGACGTTGACGTACGATGCTGCTGGTCATGCGGAGTCTAGTAATTCTATGTCTATGGTTGTACCTATAGACATATATAGGTAGACGCCGCATTCACTGTGTTGCCCAGTCGATATGATACGTCAGCGCGTCCACCCTATTGCGAGGGGCAAAAGTGCCATTTAAACTAATACAGGTAGACGTGGAAACCGGGTTTTCTGATGAAAAAACAATAACAGTTAAACAGTATCGTTTACATACAACAGATTTTGGTGAATCGTTTAAATGCAATTATTTATATCTATTTATACACTAATAATGGCAATTATTAAAAAATAATTATTATTATTAAATAATTCCTCCCACATAAGTAACATTTCTTGGACTGCCTTCTTTCATCTCCAAAACATTTCTAGACTTCGTCCTGTTCTTACGCAACACAGTACTAAAGTATTGGTTAATGCCTTAGTCACCTCACGTATAGATTACCATAATGCTATTCTATCTGGCATCCCACAAAAACGTATCCATCGCTTACAACTTCTTCAAAATTCTGCTGCCAGGATAATAACCTGTTTTAAATCCACTGAACATATTACACCTATTCTCTCTCAACTTCACTGAAAATCTAGTAAATTAAACATTGATTTTAAGATGAAGTTTAGTTTACGACATTCTACTTTAATGACAAAATAAACTATGAGAATAAAGTGGAGATGTCGACTTTAATCTCGACATAAACGGCGAGAATAAAGTGGAAATGTTAAGAATAAAGTGAAGATGTCGGCTTTATTCTCGCCATAAACGTCGAGATTAAAGTAGAAATGTTGAGAATAAAGTCAACATGTCTACTTTAATCTCAACATAAACGGCGAGAATAAAGTGGAATTGTCGAGAATAAAGTCAACATGTCGACTTTTTTCTCGACATATAGTTTTTTTTTCTTCAATGTGCCAGTATTTTTTTTCTTTACTGTGGCCCTAATACGCATCCGTAGTTTTGTTAAGTGACCCATCTGCCATTCCTTTTTTGTTCATATCTTGCCCTGCCGTAGTGCAAGTGTGCATTGAATATCCAACAGGCTCTCACTTTCCCACTCAAAAGTCTTATTCATAGGTACTTCTAATTTTTTCCAAACGTTTTACCAACATGAGCAAAAATAATTTTCAGAAAACAACACTGCTCAGTTAAAAAAGAAAATAGACACCACAAACTAATGAAGTTGCAGCATCAAGACATTGCAGAGGCTGGTCCATCAGGGGAAATCTCCTCAGCACACACTCGGCCAATTGAAAAATCAAAGCACCGCTTATCCGGCATAAACAAACAATGGTTTAAAGATTTTGATTGGCTAATGGTAAAAGAAAATGGTATGTGGTGCTCATTGTGCATGAAATATTCAAACAAACATCCACCCAGGGAGGGAGTTACCTTGGGTAAACGTGCCATGCACAAGAATTTGAAAAGAAAGCTTGCTGGACTATGAAAAAAAGTAAAACGCACATTGAGTCTTCTGCTGATCTTTTAAGAAAGCGTGTACTAGAGCAAACTGGAATGGGTCAAATTGAAAGATCTATATCTGTGTTAAATAACTTACAGAGAGATGCCTTCATGGGAGCTTTAAGATCCATGTATTGGTTGGCAAAAAATGAGTTGCCACTTAAAACGTTGTTTCAAAAGCTGTTAGAACACTGTAAAGAAATGGGTTGTTCCTTTTTACAACATCTCAATGTTGGTAAAAATGCACATTACACCTCTGAAAGAATAATGTAAGAGCTGCTGGATGTCTTGGCATCAGAAATAACATCTAACATACTGAAATATACACGCTGAAAATTTTTCAGTATTCTGTGTGATGAGACATCTCAGTTGTAAAACAATTAATTATTTACATTAAATATGTTTGCCAGGTCACTAAAGAGGTCAGAATTAGTTTTGTATCAAGCCGCAATATGATTGATGGCAAAGCGGAGACTATAACCAACACACTGAATGAGACTATGGACACTTAAAAACTGCCAATCTGGTTGGACTAGGGTCAGATGGAGCGGCTGTTATGTTTGGGAAACAGAAAAGTGTGGCAAAACTGCTTAAAGATAAAAAATCTGCACTCTTGGTCAACTGCCACTGTGTAAAACCACCGATTGGCCCTTGCAAGTGCCCAAGCAGCAGCTGCTGTACCTTATTTAACAAAACTGAATGACATCTTAAGGCAGCTGTTCTATTTCTTCCAAAATTCATCAGTTAGGATGGCTGGTTTAACGGAAATTCAAAATATTCTGAACATTCCCCTGATTAAGCTGAAAATGGCCAGTGACACTAGATGGCTGTCTCATGACTTTGCAGTACAGTCACTACGACAGTGTAGATTGAGTGTCATAGCTGCGCTGGAAAGAGAGGCCACTGAACGAAATGACATCACAGCTGAAGGAGTAAGTAGATGTATTAAAATGTACAATTTTGTTTCCTCTCTGATGATGCTTTCAGACGTATTACCTTTGTTGTCCAACTTATCTAAGGCTTGGCAAAGGCAAGATGTCAGTCTTACCGAAATTGAGCCATTCATCATTGTCTGGCAGAACAATGGTCAGATCTCCGCATGGTTTATACACAGAGTGATGTAATGTCATTCAAAACTGCAATATATGATAAATACCTAGAGACAGTTGTCAGGCACCTAGATGCAAGATTTCCTGACATTCCAATTATTTCCAGCTTTTCAAAAGTTTTCAATGCAGAAACTCACGATTCAAGTGAGTCTGCTGAAATTCTTTTCGATCATTACTCCAAAAATGGTAGCCCTCCAGTTTTAAAATAAGAAAGTAGCAGGCAAGAATGGACAGTTGCATCAAAAATGATCAGAACTCAATCATACAAAGACTTCAGTCCAAAACAGATTTTACTAAAAATGGCAGTGACATCTGAGCTTAAAGAGTCGTTTCCAAATTTAGTCAGACTAGCTCATATTGGGCTAGTGATCCCAGGGAGCACAGCTGAATGTGAAAGGGGGTTTTCTGCCCTTAAAAGGATCAAGACATGTTTGAGAAATCGCATGAATCAAAGCACGCCAAATAATCTCATGCTGATCTCCTTGGCGGGCCCAGATCCTGAGGACTTTGATTATGGGAAAGCTGCAGACAACTGGGCCTCTAAGAAGAAAAGAATAAGTATTTAACTGAAGACACCTTCTGCATATGCAAGTTGGCTTAGAAGAATATTTTTTAATTTTTCTTCATTAGGTTTCCCATACTTTTTTTCATTGTTTTTTTACTTTTCTTCCCGACAGTGACAATACTTGTGCCTCTTGGTTTATGTCATAACAATTGTTATTTTTTTGTTAGGGTTGCAGGATCCTGAATTGGATACTTCTTAAATTTAATAAAAATATTCTGGCACAAGTGTCAAACCTTAAAAAAGGAAGTCATATTGAGCACTAGAAAAATAATTAATAATAATTAACTAATAAAAATAGTGCACATTTAATCCCCCCCCCAAATTTCCCCAGCCCACCCCACCTGGCTGGAAAAAAATTCTGGGGAGAACACTGGACTGGTATCAAGATTATTTACATGGATACCCATACAAGCTGAGATTAAACAAGATGTGTTATTTGCCCTCTTTTGACCTTAAAGGATATTAACCTAGGTCATTAAAACATCCTCTTACTGGCATCTGCTTGGTTTCTTTCATACAAAATATGGACAATTTCTAATGAAGTTCTCGAGTTTTTACATAAACATAAAACACATTAATAAAAGAATAAATCTTAAGAATCAACTGTGAATCACAAGTAAAAATAAACATTCATCTAAGCTATCTTACTTTAATTAAACCTCTTGCCTGTGATAAACAAGTTAAGTAAAGTTATGTTAGCCTTAGTAATCAAATACAAGCAATAAAATATATATTGATATGATTGTAAAAGAAAGTATTTTGTAAGAATATACCACAGAAAAGACTAGCATTTTAGCATAATCATCATCAGGTGGACTATATGTACTAGTACTAGTATTTAAGGTTATATAACACATACCTTATTTACATGAACATTATAAATGCATGACTGATGTGTGAAATATGGAGATGTGCATTTAAAGGCTGCTCTGCTGTACTACTTATACTTGGTGGTACAACAGATGGCTTCAGCAAACAGGATATAATTGTTAGCATCCATTTAGTAAGCAGTGGATGAAGTGATATCATCTTCATTTCATGTTCAAGGTGATAAAGAAAATGAAAAAGCTATGCACAGCTTTTCACAAAGATCATTGGAGAAAACTGCCAGAGAAAATAAACAGAAATGAGTAAAGTATGTTATTCCATTGTAACAGGTACAGTATAAGTGCTGTGAAAGACCTGTGAAACAAGAGCTGCTTATCTTGTGTTTAGCTTTGCCCCAACAGTATCAAATGTTTCCTGTGATGTTTGTTTGTGTGCGGAAGCCTATGGCCTTTGGACCTAAGTGCACCTGGCAAAGACTAGCTGGCACAAATAAATGAAAGCTGCACTAAAAAATGATATTCACAGAGGGGCAAAATATTTTCTAAAATTGTGCTGGTACAATTTTTAAAAAAAATTAAACTTTCAATTGTTGTTGGGCTCTGTGCTGTCTGACACTGAACTTCATTTCAATTCAATTTTAAAAGGAATTCAGAAAGAATAATTTAATATTCTGTGGCTCTAATAGGCATCACTTGTTTTCACTGGGGTATGTGAATTGCAGTGAACAGTCAGTTTAGTTCAGAGTAAATACCCTAGGCTGGAACCTTCTTTATATAAAATAAATAAATACATAAATAAATAAATGTTATTTCTGGCCCAGCAAAGACAATATCATTTAAAGACAGATATTGCAGCAGAGGAAAGATATTTAAAATAGAGATTTTTTTTCTCCTCTCTTACATATCAATCTTTAAACAAATGAAAAGAGGACCGAAATAGTGCTTTTATATAATATTTGTCATTTTTTTTTCCCGCTTTTCAGTAGTACATGGACATCAGAATAACTAGTGTCCATGTATATCAACGTGAGACGCTTCTCTGCTACCGATATTCATATAAAAACACAACTAATGATCTGCGGGATAAACTGTGCGACCTCGGCCTGCTCCGAGAACCAGACCTTCAGCCCCCGGCGTCGCCTGATGCCTGTGGACGAGGAAGAGGCACACAGAAGCGGAAACACGGGAAGCGAGTTGGAGTCCGTGTTAGGCTAAAAGCTAGCTACTCTGTGCGGTAAGACTAGCGGTGGTGGACTGTGTGTTGATATCAAAACAGAATGGTGCATTAACTCTGTGCTTGTTTCTAGCTACTGCTCACCGCTAGTGGAGTTTGTGATTGTTAAATGTAGACCTTTTTATTTGCCTCGGGAATTCACCAAAATCCACATAATCGGAGTTTACATACCTCCCAGCGCTAATGCTAAGGAAGCGCTCTGGGAACTGTACAGCGCCATCACAGACATACAGAACACACACCCTAATGGACTGGTTATTGTCGCTGGAGATTTCAATCATGCGAATCTCAAGTCAGTGCTCCCTAAATTCTATCAGTATGTGGACTTTGCAACGAGGGTAACGAACATGCTGGATCTTATTTATACAAATATTCCTACCCCCACTTCGGAAACTCAGATCACATCTCTGTCATATTAATTCCAACATACAGAACACTCGTCAGATGCACCAAACCGGTTCTGAAGCAGGTGAGAACCTGGCCAGCAGAAGCCATCTCTGCTCTTCAGGACTGTTTTGAGTACACTGACTGGGACATGTTTAGAGAGGCTGCAACCAACAGCGACTGTATCAACTTGGAGTACATGTCATCAGTGACCAGCTACATCTATAAGTGCATTGATGACGTTACTGTCTCCAAGTACATCACTGCACCCCCCCCACCAGAAACCGTGGATTACAAAGGAAGTGTGTGTGCTACGGAGGACCCGGGACTCTGCCTTCAAGGAAGGTGACGAAATTGCCCTGAGAACAGCGAGGGCCAAACTATCCCGTACCATCAGAGCAGCAAAGCGCGCACATGCCCAGAAAATCCAGGGACTTTTTCTATATGACAAAGATGCACGGAGCATGTGGAAAGGCATCCAGACTATCACTAATTACAGGGCAACACCACCCACCTGTGACAGTGACGCCTCCCTTCCAGATGTGCTGAATAAATTCTATGCACGGTCTGAAGTACAGAACAACGTGGTGATGAGGAAGACCACCTCTCCTTCTAGTGACCAAGCATTAAATCTGACTGTGGCTGATGTGAGAAATACTCTACGAAGAGTCAACCCACACAAGGCTGCAGGACCAGACAATATTCCTGGCAGAGTACTAAGGGAATGTGCAGACCAGCTGGCAGATGTTTTTTACTGACATCTTCAACATCTCCCTGAGCACCGCTATTGTCCCAACCTGCTTCAAAACCACCACCATAGTTCCCATGCCAAAAAAGTCACAAGTGTCCAACCTCAATGACTACCGTCCCGTTGTACTCACTCCCATTATCATGAAGTGCTTTGAGAAGCTTGTCATGAGGCACATCAAAACCCTGCTGCCCCCTGCACTAGACCCCCTGCAGTTTGTTTATCGCCGGAACCGTTCAACAGATGATGCAATAGCCACCACTCTCCATCTGGCTCTCACTTATCTGGACAATAAGGACACATACGTTCGAATGCTGTTTATTGACTTCAGCTCAGCATTCAACATGATCATTCCTCAGTAGCTGACGGAAAAGTTGAGCCTGCTGGGACTGAACACCTCCCTCTGTAACTGGGTTCTGGACTTCCTGACTGAGAGACCTCAGTCAGTCAGGATTGGAAACAACATCTCCAGAACCACTACACTGAGCACTGGAGCCCCTTAAGGCTGTGTGCTCAGTCCATTATTGTTCACACTGCTGACTCATGACTGCGCAGCAACGCACAGCTCAAATCACATTATAAAATTCACCAATGACACAACTGTGGTGGGTCTCATCAGCAACAACAATGAGTCAGCATGCAGAGAGGAGGTGCAGCGGTTAATGGACTGGTGTAAAGCCAATAAACTGTCTCTGAATGTAGACAAAATAAAGGAGATGATTGTTGACTTTAGACTAAGACTAAGAGTGACCATCTGCCACTGAACATTGATGGCTCAACTGTGGAGGTCGTCAATAGCACCAAATTCCTGGGTGTCCACCTGGCAGAGAGCCTCAACTGGTCCTACAGCACCAGCTCTTTAGCCAAGAAAGCCCAGCAGCAGCTCTACTTCTTGCGAAGGCTGAGGAAAGCCCATCTTCCACCAGCTACTCTTAACAACATTCTACAGAGGAACCAGAGCATCCTGAGCAACTGCATCATTGTCTGGTTTGCACGGTCAGGGATCATAAAGCCCTACAACAGAGAGAGAAGACAGCTGAGAAGATCATCGGTGTCTGTCTTCTTTCCATCATGGACATTTACACCACACGCTGCATCCGCAAAGCCACCAGCATTGTGAATGACCCAACACACCCTTCACACTCACTATTTACACTCCTGCCATTGGGAAAAGGTATGGAAGCATCCGGGCCCTTACCACTAGAATGTGTAACAGTTTTTTCCCCCAAGCAGTCAGATTCCTGAACACTCATGGACCGGTTTGATATCTGATATATGTGTTCTGCCCTGCAATGTTGCACATGGTTGCATATGTTTGCACATTTGACTCACATGCACCTTGTTATATATTATGTGTCTTTATGTTATGTGTCGTGGATTCTTCGTTGTCCTGTGTTCTGTGTAGCACCATGGTCCTGGAGGAACGTTGTTTCGTTTCACTGTATGCTGTACTACTGTATATGGATGAAATGACAATAAGTACTCTTGACTCTTGAATCTTACTTTAAATCATATTTGTAAGATCAAAGTAGAAAACAAATATATTTAAGAAAAAGGTATTTATCTTCTGTTTCATTAATTTTAAAGACAAGGTAGAAGGCTGATTAAAAGTTCTTTGATGGTTTCAGCTTTTACTCTTTATCAGTGTTCAACAGTCAGATTAATGACTAATAATGAACCTGTTTCTAAAAACAGTTAGAAATTGCTGCTACTTGATCTTCAGTGTTTTGAAGAAGTTTTAAATGATGCATTATCAAAGATGGTTTCATTATCCACACTGTTTCAAAAATTGAACCTTAATCCTCTTGAAACATTTATTTTTGGTCAAGGGAAAATAAACAAGATTAGGGTACAGTAGCTAGAAAAATCCATTTAATGAGATCAAAAATCAAAGACTTTCCTGGATTTCATAGCAATAATAGATATTAATAAATTGTATTTTAAAAGCACTTTTCAAAGTACCCAAGGATGGGGCACAAAACTTAAGAATAATATCAAGCAAAATGTAAAACAGGACCAAACAGAGATATATACAGTATGTGTATATATAATATATAGAAACAATAAAAGTATATAAAGAAATCTTAAATGAAACAAATAAATGCGACAGTTAAGAAAATGAGAATGCTTGATTAAAAAGTTTTAAATTGTTTCTTAAAAGAAGCTAAAATTGAGCACATCACTTAAAGGCAATGCTCTCCTTGTGTCAGCGTGGATTTTCTCTGTAAGCTCCAGTTTCCTCCTACTGTCTAAAGACATACATGGTGTGTTTGATGTGTGTTTGGTGTTTAGGAGTGTGTGTGTGAGTTTGCCCTGTGATGGAAAGGTGTCTAATCCAGGGTTTTTTCCTGCCTTGCACCCTATGCTAGCTGGGATAGGCTTCAGCATCCACACAACCTTGGTCTGGATTAAGCAGGTTCAAAAAAATGACCTGACATAAGAGAAAGGCAACACATGTCCTAGCTTTGGACCATCAACATTCAATGTGAGGTCCATCAAGAGACAAAGAGAAGATGGGATACACAATGTGAATAAATGAGAATGAAGAGCAAAACAATAAGGAAACTAAGTGGGAGCCAATGAATTTCCTGAAGTGTTAAAGTAAGGTGTTCTCAGGGTTTGGTATGGGACAGAATTCTGGCAGCTAAGTTTTTCTAAATACTATAGTCTTGGAATTCCCTTGGCTGAAAATCCAAGGAGAACAGAATTACAGTAATCAAAGCAAGATATATGAATGACTTTGTTGTAGTAAAGAATGGAGCATGTAAATATACAGTACAGGGGCAAAAAAGTATTTAGTCAGCCACCAATTGTGCAAGTTCTCCCACTTAAAAAGATGAGAGAGGCCTGTAATTTTCATCATAGGTATACCTCAACTATGAGAGACAAAATGAGAAAAAAAAATCCAGAAAACAACATTGTCTGATTTTTGAAGAATTTATTTGCAAATTATGGTGGAAAAAAGTATTTGGTCAATAACAAAAGTTCACCTCAATACTTTGTTATATACCCTTTGTTGGCAATGACAGAGGTCAAACGTTTCCTGTAAGTCTTCACAAGGTTTCCACATACTGTTGCTGGTATTTTGGCCCATTCCTCCATGCAGATCTCCTCTAGAGCAGTGATGTTTTGGGGCTGTCACTGGGCAACACGGACTTTCAACTACAAAGATTTTCTATGGGGTTGAGATCTGGAGACTGGCTAGGCCACTCCAGGACCTTGAAATGCTTCTTACGAAGCCACTCCTTCATTACCCAGGCAGTGTGTTTGGGATCAGTGTCATGCTGAAAGACCCAGCCACGTTTCACCTTCAATGCCCTTGCTGATGGAAGGAGGTTTTCACTCAAAAATCTGACGATACATGGCCCCATTCATTCTTTCCTTTACACGGATCAGTCGTCCTGGTCCCTTTGCAGAAAAACAGCCCCAAAGCATGTTTCCATGCTTTACAGTAGGTATGGTGTTCTTTGGATGCAACTCAGCATTCTTTCTCCTCCAAACACGACGAGTAGAGTTTTTACCAAACAGTTCTATTTTGGTTTCATCTGACCATATGACATTCTCCCAATCCTCTTCTGGATCATCCAAATGCTCTCTAGCAAACTTCAGATGGACCTGCACATGTACTGGCTTAAGCAGGAGGACACGTCTGGCACTGCAGGATTTGAGTCCCTGGCAGCATAGTGTGTTACTGATGGTAGCCTTTATTACTTTGGTCCCAGCTCTCTGCAGGTCATTCACTAGGTCCCCCCGTGTGGTTTTGGGATTTTTGCTCACCGTTCTTGTGCTCATTTTGACCCCACGGGGTGAGATCTTGCGTGGAGCCCCAGATCGAGGGAGATTATCAGTGGTCTTGTATGTCTTCCATTTTATAATAATTGCTCCCACAGTTGGTTTCTTCACACCAAGCTGCTTACCTATTGCAGATTCAGTCTTCCCAGCCTGGTGCAGGTCTACAATTTTGTTTCTGGTGTCTTGACAGCTCTTTGGTCTTGGCCATAGTGGAGTTTGGAGTGCGACTGTTTGAGGTTGTGGACAGGTGTCTTTTATATTGATAATGAGTTCAAACAGGTGCCATTAATACAGGTAACGAGTGGAGGACAGAGGAGCCTCTTACAGAAGAAGTTACAGGTCTGTGAGAGCCAGAAATCTTGCTTGTTTGTAGGTGACCAAATACTTATTTTCCACCATAATTTGCAAATAAATTCTTTAAAAATCAGACAATGCGATTTTCTGGATTTTTTTTTCTCATTTTGTCTCTCATAGTTAAGGTATACCTATGATGAAAATTACAGGCCTCTCTCATCTTTTTAAGTGGGCGAACTTGCACAATTGGTGGCTGACTAAATACTTTTTTTGCCCCACTGTATACAGGTGCCAGTCATAAAATTAGAATATCATGACAAAGTTGATTTATTTCAGTAATTCCATTCAAAAAGTGAAACTTGTATATTAGATTCATTCATTACACACAGACTGATGTACAGTATTTCAAATGTTTATTTCTTTTAATTTTGATGATTATAACTGACAACTAATGAAAGTCCCACATTCAGTATCTCGGAAAATTAGAATATTGTGAAAAGGTTCAATATTGAAGACACCTGGTGCCACACTCTAATCAGCTAATTAACTCAAAACACCTGCAAAAGCCTTTAAATGGCCTCTCAGTCTAGTTCTGTAGGCTACACAATCATAGGGAAGACTGCTGACTTGACAGTTGTCCAAAAGACGACCATTGACACCTTGCACAAGGAGGGCAAGACACAAAAGGTCATTGCTAAAGAGGCTGGCTGTTCACAGAGCTCTGTGTCCGAGCACATTAATAGAGAGGCGAAGGGAAGGACAAGATGTGGTAGAAAAAAGTGTACAAGCAATAGGGATAACCACACCCTGGAGAGAATTGTGAAACAAAACCCATTCAAAACTGTGGGGGAGATTCACAAAGAGTGGGCTGCAGCTGGAGTCAGTGCTTCAAGAACCAACACGCACAGACGTATGTAAGACATGGGTTTCAGCTGTCGCATTCCTTGTGTCAAGCCACTCTTGAACAAGAGACAGCGTCAGAAGCGTCTCGACTAGACTGCTGCTGTGTGGTCCAAAGTTATGTTCTCTGATGAAAGTAAATTTTGCATTTGCTTGAGGTCCAGTGTAAAGTTTCCACAGTCAGTGATGGTTTGGGGTGCCATGTCATCTGCTGGTGTTGGTCCATTGTGTTTTCTGAGGTCCAAGGTCAACGCAGCCGTCTACCAGGAAGTTTTAGAGCACTTCATGCTTCCTGCTGCTGACGAACTTTATGGAGATGCAGATTTCATTTTCCAACAGGACCTGGCACCTGCACAAAGTGCCAAAACTACCAGTACATGGTTTAAGGACCATGGTATCCCTGTTCTTGATTGGCCAGCAAACTCGCCTGACCTTAACCCCATAGAAAATCTATGGGGTATTGTGAAGAAGAAGATGCAATACACCAGACCCAACAATTCAGAAGAGCTGAAGGCCACTATCAGAGCAACATGGGCTCTCATAACACCTGAGCAGTGCCATAGACTGATCGACTCCATGCCACGCCACATTGCTGCAGTAATCCAGGCCAAAGGAGCCCCAACTAAATATTGAGTGCTGTACATGCTCATACTTTTCATGTTCATACCTTTCAGTTGGCCAACATTTCTAAAAATCTTTTTTTTTGCATCGGTCTTAATTTATATTCTAATTTTCCGAGATACTGAATTTGGGACTTTCATTAGTTGTCAGTTATAATCATCAAAATTAAAAGAAATAAACATTTGAAATACATCAGTCTGTGTGTATGAATCTATACTAATAAAAAGCAAAGCCCTCACTGACTCACTCACTCACTGACTGACTCATCACTAATTCTCCAACTTCCCGTGTAGGTAGAAGGCTGAAATTTGGCAGGCTCATTCCTTACAGCTTCCTTACAAAAGTTAGGCAGGTTTCATTTCGAAATTCTACGCGTAATGGTCATAACTGGAAGGTATTTTTCTCCATTTACTGTAATGGAGTTGAGCTTGAAAGCCGTGGGGGCGGAGTTTCGTGTGACATCATCACGCCGCCCACGTAATCACGTGAACTGACTGTCAACGCACTGTAGAAAACCAGGAAGAGCTCCAAAATGCGCTGCAGAAAACATGCATTATATAATTGAGAAGGCAGCGAAACATTAAGAAGCGAGCGAGTGACATACTACCATATTCATCAGTGCAGCTACTTCGGAAACAAAGCAAGGTATAAACCTAAACTTTAAATTAACTTAATAGACAGGCTGCCGCTGGCGTTTTTCATGCCCACGGGTAATGCGGGATACAAGTTTAATGAGAGGACGCAGGATATAAACGAGAGTTTTGATCACTTTGTAACCAAGTTAAAATTGCAGGTGAAGTGGTGTGCTTATGCAAATTCCGAGAGACTATGTTTGTGGGGGATTGACAGTTAAGGCGGGTGGAGGAGTCACGTCATCATATCCCCTCCCATTTACCTCATTTCGCTCTGAGCTCAGCTCCGCGGCTAACGCCGTCTTCCGAAGCAACTTCGTCACACTGCCACCTAAAGTCAAAACTTAAATATATAAAGTCAGCATCGGAATATATAAACTCAGCGCTGGAATATATAAAGTCAAATCTTGAATATATAAAGTCAGCGTCGGAATATATTGTCACGCTTGGGTCACAGATTTGCACAGAGACACAAGAGGTCGTAGAAACAAGAAGGATTTTTATTCAAACACTGCAAACACATGAGCTTAAACGTGCTCCATGACAAATCAGAGATGACAGTTCCGCTAGGAGCAGAGAGAGAGAGAGAGCGATAAAAGCAAGCAAACAATCAATTTTCAACTGACAGGCGCTGCACAAGGCTTTAAAGTTAGCGGAGTATCGCGCAAGGTTTGCATTACGCGTTATGGCACAAGTGAGAAAGTAAGGAGCAATGTGAGGGTAGTCTGTGTTTCAGGGGTTGTGGTTTTCCCAGAGGCGTCTGTATCTTCTTGGGGTGCGATCAGCCCTCCAGCTCACACCCTCCCCCTCAGCTTTATTCACATTTCCGTGAATTAAGCGACTCTCTATACCAGGTTCATTTAGTCTTGATAATACGTCTGAGTTGACGTGTTCAGAACCTGGTCGATGTTTTACTGTGAAACGGTAAAAGTTGTAAGCCCAGAAACCATCTCATGAGGCGAGAGTTTGTATCTTTCTGTCGGTATGACCATTGAAGTGGAGCATGATCAGTTACCAAAGTGAAG
>JANRMT010062814.1:127911190-127990660 GCA_026402145.1 Polypterus bichir lapradei
CGCTGTTTTATTGTTCATTTGTTATGATTGTTATAGTTATTGTGTAGATATTTTATACTTTGTTTACTGATCAAGTACCCATTCCCTTTATTCTTCCAACTGTACCCCTATTAAAATGTCTATCGACGTCATCACCATCAATCAAAGAACTATCACTTACCGAGTGGTGTCCATGCCCGGAGATGGCGCCTGCCTTTTCCATTCTCTGTGTTACATATTGCACGGACATATCAGGCTCACTTTTGATATCCGCAAGGACATTGTGTCTTATGTATTAAATGACTGGGAGAGGTTCAAAGTATGGACTGATGATGGTACAGGAGATAATTATAGTACACAGGAGCACTATAAGACTGAAATGCTTAAGCCCTTCACCTATGGTTCTGCATGTGAGTTGATGGCTGCCGCTGAATTGTTTGGTTGTCGCTTTCAAGTGTTCCGAAATAGGCAAATATTTTATACCTTTGGAGAACCGTCAATGCCTCTTAAACATCTTAGATTCACAGGTGACAATTTGAGTAGTGGACACTTTGATGTTTATGAATATTTCAACTCTCAAAAGCTGGATGCGAAGTTATTGATGAAGCCGGTTGTGTGCTTACATCGATTGACACATGCTGAATGTCACTTCAACACAAATCCAGCTGATTATTACACCGGCAATCCAAGCTATGAGAACACAGTAAAAAGGAGGCGTATCAGACGTCGTGGTAGATTTTCTCATACAGCTAGATGGAATCCACTTCGTGCAGCTGCTGCCAAATACTCTCAGAAAAATCCACAAATGCATAGGGACGCTGTCGCTAAATACTCGCAAGCACATCCAGAAGTTAATAGGGACGCTGTCGCTAAATACTCGCAAGCACATCCACAAGTTCATAGGGATGCTGTCGCTAAATACTCGCAAGCACATCCACAAGTTCATAGGGACGCTGTCGCTAAATACTCGCAAGCAAATCCATAAGTTAATAGAGGTTCTGTTTCTAAATACGATCCCAATAATGAAAAGCGGCTCATACGAAAACAACAGGTTTGGCTCAAAAAAGCCAATTGTGGATTTGCGTACGACCCAAACATACATTATGAGTCTGACAAAACAGTACACATTGGATCCATGGATGTTCACTGTAACTATTGTCAAGCAAAGAAGTGGAAATGCGAGTCTCCTGGTTTGTGCTGTAACGGTGGTAAAGTCTCTCTCACTCCTTTATGTAAGCTTCCTCACCTTCTTCAGGGCCTGTTAAATGGTGAACATCCTCAAAGTGAGCATTTCTTGAACGACATTCGAAAGTACAATAGCGCATTTCAAATGACATCATTTGGTGCTAACCAAATCGTTGAGGGAAATTTTATGCCTTCATTTAAAGTTCAGGGACAAGTGTATCACTTGATTGGCAGTCTTTTACCTATGCCAAGTTAAGAACACAAATTTTTGTAAATTTATTTCGTCGGGGACGATGTAAAGGAAGCACAAATCCGCTGCGCTAATTTTTCTGGACTTAACATGCCCCTGGTCAAGCAGTTACAAAAAATGCTCCATGACTGTAACACTTACATCCAGGACTTCCACTCCACAATTGACACTATTTCAGATGATGACAAACACTTCAAAGTTGTCATTCACGCAGACAAAAAACCATTACATGCACACAAAGGCAGATTTAATAAACCCACAGTTCATCAAGTTGGTGTTGTCATCGTTGGGCAAACGTTCAACAATAGAGATATTGTCTTGAAAACCAGAGACAATAAACTGCAACGCATTAAAGAAACCCCCAGATCCTATGATGCACTTCAATATCCTCTCATGTTCTGCTATGGTGAAAACGGCTATTCTGTGTCTATACCTCAAGTTCATCCTGCCAGTAACTTACCTATGAACAAAACCGTCTCTACAGCAAACTTCTATTCATACCGGCTTATGATCAGACAACATCATGCTAATAATATCCTTTTCTTCCGAACTTTATTAAATCAGTTTTTAGTTGATATGTACGCAAAAATTGAATCCGAAAGACTAAATTATATCAGACTAAATCAAAAAAAACTACGGGCTGAAAATTACGTTCACTTAAAAGATGCTATTGACAAAAACAACACTAATTTAACAGAACTTGGTCAAGCTGTGATATTACCATCATCCTTCACTGGAGGACCTCGCTATATGCACGAGCGTAAACAAGACGCAATGACATATGTTCGTTGTTATGGCCGCCCTGACTTATTCATCACATTTACTTGCAATCCTAAATGGCCTGAGATCTCTGAAATTCTCCTTCCACGTCAAAAACCTCACGATCGCCACGACCTTATCAGTCGTGTATTTCATCTCAAGATCCGCAAAATGATAGACTTGCTCACGAAGAGTGACATTTTCGGCTGTACAAATTGCTACATGTACACCATAGAGTGGCAAAAGCGAGGCATTCCCCATGCACACATTCTATTGTGGCTAAAGGATAGGATCAAACCAGCTCTCATTGATCAACTCATCCGTGCAGAAATTCCTGATCCACAGATTGACCCTGCCCTACACAAAATAGTAAAATCCAACATGATTCACGGCCCATGTGGACCTCATAATATCAACTCGCCCTGCATGAGCAACAGAATATGCACTAAGAAGTACCCGTGTCCGTTCATCTCACAAACTCAGACCGGAGAAGATGGTTACCCTCAGTATCGCCGGCGCGCACCTGCTGATGGAGGTCATACAATTAACATCAAAGGAGTACATATCGACAACAGATGGGTGGTCCCTTATAGTCCTGTGCTGTCCCGCTTCTTCAATGCTCACATCAATGTCGAATTTTGCAATTCAGTAAAAATCAATCAAATACATCTGCAAGTATGTTAACAAAGGAAGTGACCAGGCAGTATTTACAATACAAACTCAAAATGACGAAGTATCTCGATACGAAGCTGGTCGTTACATTAGTAGCTCTGAAGCAGCCTGGCGCATTTTCTGTTTTCCCATTCATGAACGTTTCCCTCCGGTCGTTCATCTTGCTGTGCATCTTGAGAACGGACAAAGAATTTATTTCACAGAAAGCAATGTTGCCGATAAAGTACACAATCCACCACAAACGACCCTTTTAGCGTTCTTTGACCTTTGCAAGCACGATGATTTTGCTAGACAACTTCATTATAATGAAATTCCATCATATTATGTGTGGGCAAATAACATGTTTCGTCGAAGGAAACAGGGCAACCCTGTACCAGGATATTCGGGAGTAAAAAAGGATCATGTACTGGGATGGGTCTACACTGTACACCTGAATAACTCTGAATGCTACCATCTTCGACTCCTCCTCAACAAAATCACAGGTCCCACATCTTTCAAATCTCTCAGAACAGTTGATGGTATCCTACATCCGACCTATAAGTCAGCCTGCAGGGCACTCGGTTTATTACATGACGATATCAACTGGGACGAGACTCTACAGGAAGCTACTCTATCTCGCTCACCTCAAAAGATCCGTGGACTATTTGCTGTCAAGTTGGTGTTCTTCCAAATAGAAAAACCCCTTAAACCTATGGGAAAAACATAAACACAGCATAGCAGAAGATGTTAGGAGACAGACTGAAAAAGATCATATACGAACAGAAGTCCACCAGTGTTTAAATTTGATCTATAACAAGTGTCTACAGTTGCTTGAACACTACGTCATTGCTATTGGAGGTCAATCTCTTCATCATTACGGTTTGCCTTCACCTTTACCAGAACTGGCACAACTTACATCAAATCACGAGTACTTGAAAGAGACATCTTACAACACCTCGCACTTGGCCAATATAGTCACAAATAACGAGCGCTTGCTAAATAGTGACCAAAAGTCAGTTTATGAGCAAATCATGACCAGCGTTACGTCTCCCACTACCACGGTGTTTTTCCTTGATGCTCCAGGAGGAACTGGTAAGACATTCCTAATAAACCTTCTCCTTGCAAAAATCCGATAAAAACGTAACATTGCCATAGCTGTGGCTTCTTCTGGCATTGCTGCAACTCTTCTAGAGGGTGGCAGAACTGCTCATTCAGCTTTCAAGCTGCTTCTGAACCTCAACCATACTGAATCCCCCATGTGTAACATATCAAAGCAGAGCAACATGGCTGAAGTGCTGCGACATTGTCAACTTATTGTCTGGGATGAATGCACTATGGCACACAGAGCAGATATTGAGGCTTTAGACAGGACCCTCCAGGACATCCGAAACACCAACAAACTTATGGGAGGCTTTACAGTGTTGCTGGCTGGAGACTTCCGCCAAACCCTACCAGTCGTGCCCAGAGGAACACGCGCTGATGAAGTTAAAGCATCTCTGAAATCTTCATACCTTTGGCCACAAATTCATGTTGTTACTTTAAAAAATAAACATGAGAGTTCATTTGAAACGCGACAAAAAAGCCGAGGAGTTCTCCGCTCTTCTGATGAGTATAGGTGATGGCACCTTCATACAAGAAAACCGTAAAATAAATATTCCTACAAATCTCTGTCTAATCATGAATACCTTACAAAGCCTTCTTCAAAATGTTTACCCCGATCTACGAAATCTACACCGAAGTAACATCTCATGGTTAAGAGAAAGAGCTATCCTGACACCAAAAAAATGACATGACTACGACTATAAACCACATTTTACTTCAAGAACTACCTTCACAATCAAAAACATATCAATCTGTTGATTCAGTTGTAGAAGCAGAAGACGCAGTACATTATCCGGTATGGTTTCTAAAAACTCTAAATCCTCCAGGCACTCCTGAGCATAATCTCATCTTGAAGGTTGGGGCACCAATAATGTTACTGAGAAACTTACAGCCACCAAAACTTTGTAACGGCATGAGACTTCAGGTCACATCTCTACAAAACAACCTAATTGAAGCAACTATTTTTACTGGCAGTGCCTCAGGTGACACAGTTTTTATTCCTCGCATCCCCGTTATACCATCTAATCTCCCATTTCAATTCAAACGCGTTCAATTTCCAGTAAGACTCTGCTTCGCAATGACAATTAATAAATCTCAGGGACAAACACTACAAAAGGTTGGCATTGATTTGAGGCAGGATTGCTTTTCACATGGCCAACTGTATGTTGCATGGTCAAGAGTAAGCTCAGCACACAGCTTAGTCATATTACAACCGGAGGGCCGAACTGACAACATAGTATACAGAGAGATCCTTAACAATTAATTTTTTATATATTTTACCTCAGTCTAAAAATGTTTACTTTTTTCTTAATAAAAATATTCAGGCAGTATTTCACCGCTGCGAAGCGCGGGTATTTTGCTAGTATATATATATATGTATATATCAGCAACACTCATGACAATGACAAAACAATTACATTGTCAATCATGTTACGTTATTATTAAAATGTTTCCTTTTCTTTTTACTTCTCCGCTGCGAAGCACGGGTATTTTGCTAGATATATACTCAGCAAAAAAAGAAACGTCCCTTTTTCAGGACTGTGTATTTCAACAATAATGTTTTAAAAATCCAAATAACTTTACAGATCTTCATTGTAAATTGTTTAAACAATGTTTTCCATGCATGTTCAATTAACCATAATCAATTAATTAACATGCACCTGTGGAATGGTCGTTAAGACCTTAACAGCTTACAGAAAGTAGGCATTTAAGGTCACAGTTCTAAAAACGCAGGACACTAAAGAGACTTGTCTACCGACTGTGAAAAACACCCAAAGAAAGATGCCCAGGGTCCCTGCTCATCTGCGTGAACGTGCATTAGGCATGCTGCAGGGAGGCATGAGGACTGCTGATGTGGCTAGGGCAATAAATTGCCATGTCCACACTGTGAGACGCCTAAGACAGCGCTACAGGGAGACAGGAAGGACAGCTGATCATCCTCGCAGTGGAAGACCACGTGTAACAACACCTGCACAGGATCGGTACATCTGAATATCACACCTGCGTGACAGGTACAGGATGGCCACAACAACTGCCCGAGTCACACCAGGAACACACAATCCCTCCATCAGTGCTCAGACTGTCCGCAATAGGCTGAGAGAGGCTGGACTGAGGGCTTGCAGGCCTGTTGTAAGGCAGGTCCTTACCAGACATCACCAGCAACAACGCCACTTATGGGCACAAACCCACCTTCGCTGGACCAGACAGGAGTGGCAAAAAGTGCGTGAGTTTCTGCATGACAGCAATGTCAGTGTTCTGCCATGGCCAGCGAAGAGCCCAGATCTCAATCCCATTGAGCACGTCTGGGACCTGTTGGATCGCAGGGTGAGGTCTAGGGCCATTCCCCCCTGAAATGTCCAGGAACTTGCAGGTGCCTTGGTGGAAGAGTGGGGTAACATCTTACAGCAAGAACTGACAAATCTGGTCCAGTCCATGAGGAGGAGATGCACTGCAGTACTTCAAGCAGCTGGTGGCCACACCAGATACTGACTGGTACTTTTGATTTTGAGCCTCCCTTCATTCAGGGACACATTGTGAAACATTTTTAGTTTATGTCTTATGGTGTTGACTCTTTTAGTGTTCATACAAATATTTACACATTAAGTCTACTGAAAGTTAAAACAGTTGAAAGTCAGGGGACGTTTCTTTTTTTGCTGAATATATATATATATATATATATATATATAAAATATGGGTTTTCAGTCAGTACTGTAAATAGTCATCATTTTTCATCATTTGGGCTCTGATTTATAACTGTTTTGTGTATCCTTTGCGGTATTGGACTGTGTATATATATTAGCCACAGAACATTATTTTTGTTTTTCTTTAAAACTTCACTTTATTTTTTCAAAAACCCAACCCTGTTGTGTTTGTGTCTCCCTGTCTTACATCATCATCCTGGTCACACTCGGTCCCACATACTAGACACCTAGAGTGTAGGCTGGTGTCTCCTAATTCCCACTACATGGGGTATCACAGAGAGGAGTTCCAATTGCAAGTATTTTAATTTAGTTTACAAAGTTTGTGCCAGTAATTTGTAGTCAATTCTGACTTTTATCATATAGTGTGTCTAGTTAACTGAGTCTTACATGAAACATAAATGAGACCTTATAGCTATCCCAATGTCCCAGAGCAGTGATGGGGACACTGCGCTGTAAATATAGTGCTGTCCTTCGGATGAGACGTAAAACTGAGGTCCTGACTTTCTGTGGTCATTAAAGCTCTCTGGGCATCTTTCAAAAACAGTAGCGTTTATCCCAATGTCCTGGCTAAATTGCCCATTATAGCCCCATCCATTCTGGCCCCCTAATCATCCCCTGTTTCTAATTTTCTCACTCTCTCACCCCTTCACCACCTAATTGCTAATATGTGGTGAGCATACTGGCACAATGTTTAAAAAACAGCTAAAGACTTTTCTATTTAGGAAAGCATATTAACAAGAATGCTACTAATTATTGTTGTTTTATCTCTGGTTTTAACTTGTTTTGCCTTTGTTTAAAATTTTTATGTAGCACTTTGAGATTTACTACAAATGTTAATGGCCCTATAAATGCATTATTATTATTATTATTATTATTATTATTATTATTATTATTATTACAAGTTCTGTTGTGTTATCCAAGTGGATGCTAAACATGGTGGTGGTTGAAGTCGTTCCCCCCCATCTAAACACTTTGAGTAGCCTAGCGAGAAAAGAGCTATATAAATGTAATTAGTTATTATTATTACAACAGTGTTAAGTTGGGTAGTGACTCAAGGCAAAGGGTAACTGGAAAAAACATATATACATATATACACATACATATACCGTTGTTAATGTACCACTGGTTATTGTACTGTATGGGACATAAGAGTGTCATGTGAAAGCCACCCTTCCTGATGTTCTACAGCCTAATAACTTTTGCTAAGACTACTGGGTGGCATATTATTTTTATTTTGTACAATTCCAATGAATTTGGAAAATAAGGAAAATTACATGTCAAGTCATATCCATGAAGACTGTTTGGTGACCTAATGGCCAGGGTGTTTTGTTGCTAATGTGAGCAATAATATAAACTTAAACAAGTGAAGATCATCCGGTCTTTTAAGCTGTGTTGTCAAGGAAGCTGTCATAATAAACATATTCTTTATATAGTTGTGTTCTACACTAAATATGTGTATTCAGAAATATATCTGTAATCTATATGTAGTATTTATACTGTATATAATATAAAGTTTATATTTTGCGTTAGTAAATGCCTGCAATCCTATTATTCTTTTCAGTTTAGATTTAGTGTTATTAAATCATTAAATATCCTAAATTAAATTAAAAAACTAATAAGGACACCTATTTAATCGATGTAGCTGTGAATTATTCCATGTAAGCTGGGAAATGAATGCTTCTCTGCCAGCTAAACAGCTACTTCACATTTTTTTATTTTAGAATTTACAGTAATTAACTTTTGAAACCACATTTATTTATTTTTTTTCCTAACAGATGATGAAAATGGGATGGAAGTCCATAGAGACACCCGGCCCCCTGGGTTTAACGCAAATCGCCGCCGTAGCCGAGCAGTACTCTACCAGCTCTCTGGTCACCTACAGAAACAGGACAAAGCAAAGCTCAAGTTGAACAATGTGAGTACTTGTATACAGTCGTATGTCTGTTTCCTAGTGTGAACAGAGCTAGTTTCAAGTGTATTATGTTTTGCCTATCATCATTAAACTTAAAATGTAATGTAATATATAAAATACTGCTACATGGTTACATTGTACATCTCCTCTCGTCTCATTCTCAAGCCACTTAATCCAATTCAGAGTTGAAAAGGAGCTGAATCTCGTCCCAGCAGCATATGCTGCCAGTCCACTGCAGGGCTCATATTATATAACTAATAGATAATTAAGTTACGAGGTGACACACTCAGAGTCCAAGTGGTGAATTCATTGGGTGTGCATAACAATTGACTGATGACCGCAGTAGTTGGTAACTCGTTCAAAATCTGAAGGATAGCTGCAAATCGTTGTGTATGGATAAGTTAGCTACAAATGTGAAATGAAACAGGAACCCTGGCTGTTGGAGATAATTGATAATCATGCTTAAATGAAAGTTTGCTAATGACAGTGGCATGCAACAATTGAAAATGAGGTTTATTTGTATTTTTATTTTGAATGTGTAGATGCACACATAATAGTTGTGATACATATGTTACTGTGTTTTAATATTATCTATAGCATGATCCATGAGACAGTAAATGCATCTAATTAAAAACACAAATAAATATAATATGTACAATCTTCTAATCTTGTAAGTGTTTCACTTTTCCTTAGGTATAATGCTTAATTTAAACCTTCTGCCAAAGTGGCACAAGGCGGTAGCAGTTCATATGTATATTTTTTGAAAATGCTTCTGATAATGCAGAGTGGTGGCTCTGAGGTCAGGGATTTGCACTGGCAATCGGAAGGTTGCCAGTTCGAATCCTGTAAAATGCCAAAATGGACTCTGCTCTGTTGGGCCCTTGAGCAAGGCCCTTAACCTTCAATTGCTCCATCCTGGGTATGATGTTAATTTGCATCCATCCCTGCATGTAGGCCCTCCAACCTGCAGGGAAAAAACTTGGGGGTTGGTGGCAGAATTGGCACTCCAGCCCCCATAAAAAAACTCACACTGTTCCACTCTATCTGAACTAGTGTGGTGCTGAGGTATCACCCGTTGCATGGCTGCACTCGGGTCCTAATCTGGATCCTGAGTTGGTTTGTTGTGTGGTGGGTGAGGCAATGCACTGTATCAGTGTGTGCTCCTAACTTCCTCTCCTAATTGTCTTAAAGTGACCATTGGCTTTTTTGTCTACTTGTACATTTATTAAAGTATTAAAATTAATTTATATTAATCAAATGTGACTTATACAAAAACAACACAATTTGTTTATCTATCTTTCTTCTCTTTTGTTTTCCATTTTGCATTAAGAAATTTGTTTTGGTTTGTTTGTACGAGTAGAAGCTTATATTGTGATTGATTTCTCTGTGATTTTGTACAGTTTTATATTTTTATATGAAATAATATGCCCCAAAAATATATATTGTATTAATTAAACCAAGGTCAAATGCAAATTTATTATCATAACTTATAGAATAATGAAATTTTAATCCCATAGGATTGCAACAGTTATACAATACCAACAGTAGACAATAAATACAACCACAGGCATTGAATGAAACACCATACATTAAACTTAAACAATAAGTTTACATTAAACAAAAATATATAGAAAACACGCAGTCCACTTTATGTTGTATGTTATGACAAATTCCAAGAAAATTAAAGCTACTGAACCCTCTGAAGTTAATGGGAGTGTATTCTGATTTCTACTTCCAAAAGTTTTTGACCAGCTTTAACGTGTTGCTGACATTAGCTGAGTGATGTTTGTTTTGTTTTTTTTTTTATATTCTGGCACCTCTGTGTCAGAAATCAAATATCTTCTCTGTAAGCTACTGTTTCATTAATTGTGAGTACTGTAGTACTAGGGTGTTGTATCATGTTAGCCATTAATGAGAAGTCAAGCAAAATAAACACCTTTTATTGCATAGCTGAAAAGATTACAATATGCAAGCTTGGAGGCAGCTCAGGCCCCTTCTTCAGGCAAGGTAGTCATTTTGCTTGACTTCTCATAATGGTGAGCAAAACTATGCTTGTTGTGACATTTGCAAATTTAATGATGGATATGGATCTATGTCTGGCAATATAGACCAACCAATTAGTACAGCAGGGAGCTCAGTGCACTGCTCTTTTGGGTGTCTGTATTGAGGATCATTGTGGGGGAGGTGATACTGCTATTCTGTACATGCTGGGGTCTGCCAGTTAAAAAATCAAACAGCTAGTTGCAGAAGTTAGCACTATGTTTCAAACATAGAAGCCTTGTGATAAACATCGAAGGTACAACAATGTCACATCCTTTGCTGTAGTTTATAAGCAGTACAGTGTCAGAGTTACTAGCATATGTATTATCCTGTAGTGCCATAATGGTTTGAAGTATTCCACCTAATGTGACAGAGCATAAGTCTTGCCATGTATTTCATTACATGAGGAGACTGCACTATTGTGAGAATGCAGTCTCAGTATTATTGTGAAATGAAATAGACCAGGAGATGCAGAAGACACCAAAAAGTGTAGTTGAAACCAGGTAGAAAAACTGATTGTGACACTTTTATTGTGAAAAAGTGTTCACAAAAAGAACAATAACCCCTAAGGTTTTTTCATATTGGTGGACATGTTAATACTGAAATGTCTAAATTGTCTTGATTCACATGTAAGTCCTGCAATACTTACCTATTAACTGTCACTCAGCACAGCTAACCTCAAATACAAAGGAAGAATACCTCAGCACTGACAGGGGTTGGCTGCCTCGGCTTCGATTCCTTACTAGAGATTAAAAGTTTCTTGCTCACAAGGTGTCCCTTAGAGGGTTTGTGGATGTGTTGATCCATCTCTGGATTGCTTCCCCTGAATATGACCACATTTCAGAACACCTTAGCAAAAGCCAAGAGCTGCCACAAGGGCTACTCCTGCCAAGTTTGTCTCACTCAGATAGCTGTCTTTGAGAGGGCTGCACAATCAAACAGGAGTCAATGGTTTGCTTGATAGCCTTCGCTTGCCAGTTCACGGCAGGCCATACTCGAATTGCTACTCCTGAAAGAACTTAAACTGAACAAACACATCTTTATATTAGCACTCTTCAGTTATTTTTTAAGGTCAGTGAACAGCAAGACAATTTCAGCGAGATAACAGTCATATTTTATTTCAGTCATTACTTATGCTTATTCACAGAAAAAACAGGCATAAATCAAAGATGTGAAAACATACTGCCTGAACAATTCAAAGAAAGCTTTGTATACAGTGGTGGATTTTGCTTTAGTTGTTGCAGTCTGCCTTTGTCTTCTTCATGAGCTCATTTGTATATGCCTGCTGTTTTAGTTACATTTTAAATACACAATGCAAAATATCAGCTTCCCCATATGAGCTTTGGGCATACAGGTTAAGAGCTAAATAAACCTAAAAGTGAAAACACTAATACTAAGAGATCAATAAACCTAAAACTGAAAACACACTAAAATGCAACAAATTAAATATTATGATATATATTTAGGATATTGTAAAAGTGCAATATTTTAACCACACTACTGAAACCAAAACAAAGCAAAATCAGAGTTCAAGGAAAAAAAGTTCAAACACCTGAAACTACAACTTGCTTGAATTGAAAACTAACTAATGCTACGTTCTTCAGAGATTCAATAGGTGTGTCTACCGAGAAATACAAAGAGAGGCGAGTGCCGTCATGTTTATATAGTCACATCCTCCTAATGTCACAACTGTGACTGGATTGGTCACGTAACTCTATTTGAAGTATTGCATAAATACTGAAAAGAAGATGTTAAAACATTTTTCAAATGAAGTCAAAAGGAAAAACAAATAATTAAAATAGAATTCTCAACCTAAAAAAAATACTTAAAATTATTTGTATAAATATTCGAGAATATACGAGTACCACCAGATGATAATCATCAGTTCAATCTCTTTTTTGCTTTTTAGGCACATGAGTAATTTTGTTCTTGAAGCACATGCATTTAGATGAGACAGACTGTAAGCTTCTGTATAACCTTCCGATACTTACAGTAGATGCATCAGGAGTACTGCCACAATAATTTTCCTGGTTGTCCCGTTATGACATTTTGTAGCTGTAATTACTTTCCTTAGCATATACTTGCATTTCTTTAATGCTTCAACATCTATGACCTGAAAATGGTTCCTGTATTCAGTAAATTACGAGTGTCACTAACGATCCACAGTTTCTTCTTTGGCAAAAAGCAGGTTGCTCTCATTGTCACTGTCATCAAAATATTTTTTTATGAATTCATTTATGATTGTTGTATTTTCATCCAAATTTGGTGAAATCTCTAAACCCGTCCCAATTTTCAGAATCAGGACAATTCTGCAGTTTTTCTTCTGTTTCACTTGTTCAGCACTTTATCCCTTTTATCGCAAGTTCCTAATTCTACCATCTCTGTTTGTAAGATTAGAGCAAAGGTACAGACTGGTAATCTCACTGTCTGAGGTGTGAGCCCGGTAGTGGTTGATACATGTCTTTGACCAGGGTGTAACCATGATCTACAGTGTTAGCACCTGAACTTTCTTCTCATAAACAGAATGGGAGTAGAAAGCATTAAGTTAATTTATTTATGTAATATTTGGGTCAAATATTTTTTACATTTGGTTTATTGAAGTCCCAAGTAAAAATAAATAACTCCTCAGAATGACAATAAATTCCCCATCAGGATATAAATTTTTATATTTAGTAATGATACAGTACAGTTTGTGCAGCTCAGTGCCGGTATAATACTGTATACACTACAGTCAGAAAAAAACAACTAAGAACTCTCTTAAAAGGTAAAATGGCTACCACATTTAACATTCAGGCAACATTGTTGTTTGGCATAAATCACAACCTCATACATAAGTAAATATTGCAGCATTTGGATGAGCAAAGGTGGGCAACTAATTAAATAGAATATTAAAATAACTGCCTCCATGCAAATTTAGTTCCCTGCACGTGCACTACTTGTATATAGTCTGCTTCTTTTAATTTAAATATGAATATAATATTAATTAATTTGACTCCAAATTACTCAGAGCCAATCAAACTATAGAAGTAGTTTATTATGTTAAACATGAGTGCATGTTGTTCAAATGATATTTATTGGCAACGCAGTATGAGAATGGTGCCTTGTTTCTCGTTATCTAGGAAAACAACAGAAAGATGTAGAAAGACTCATTAATTAGTTTACCTACTACTGTAGGATACCCTGATAATATGACATCTTTCTGTATGAAAACACAGTTAAACTACTTGTAAATCATGAATTAGTAACTTTTATTTTAACAGATAGTGGGAAAAAATATTGCAACACATTAGTGCATTAAGCTGTTTTAATTTCTTTCACATAGAAGTATGCACTGCGGTGGGTTGGCACCCTGCCCTGGATTGGTTCCTGCCTTGTGCCCTGTGTTGGCTGGGATTGGCTCCAGCAGACCCCCGTGACCCTGTTCGGATTCAGCGGGTTGGATAATGGATGGATGGATGGATAGAAGTATGCATGCTTTCATATCAGATTGGATGTCCTTTTTGAGTTTAGTGTATTATTTTAATGATTTCAGAACTGAATTTCTTTTTTGACATTATAATCAATAAGATTTTAAAAGTACACAAACAATTATTTGCACTTGCCTAACAATTTGTCATTCATCCCCTTGCCTTTGAAAGGAATAACTTCCATTGGTGATACATGCTGCCACATTTTAAACAACTAACAATTTTCATATCCAACAAATAATCAAACAGGACTGTTAATGTACAAAATAAGTACTGTAATGGTTGACTTAATTATTTTAATATGAAATGTGTCACTTGTTTAATAGCGAAATTCACACTTGGAAGTATATATGTCAGCAGTTATTTATAATACTTTCCAAGCAACTGTTTTTAATAAGATGTGCTATAGAAATAAATGCTGTTGTTGTTGTTGGTATGTTTGACAATATTTTAAGGCTTGGGTGTTCCCAGCTAACCCCATGCACAAGATGAAGTATAAGACAAATTGCTTGGTCTATATATTGATTATGGAGGATGGATTTAGGAAGAAAAAAAAAGCAAGACAAGACTATACATGGAATGTTTTGTTCTTCCATTTTAAAGAACAATATTACAAAGGTGAGGATAGAGATGCATGGAGGTAGGGGAATAGTATGTCAGAAAAGTGAAGTGAGCAAATGTGGCTAAAGTTTAATTCACAATTTCCAATATATGTTCACACATTTTAAAAATGACAGACAGCAACTGAAAACACAGCACACTCCTCTAATGGCTATAGAGTATAAATGTAGTATAAAAAAATAAATGCTGAATTTCTCTATTCTTCTTAAAGAGTTTCCCCAAAGATCAAATTGATTACTTTTCTTTTCACCATAATAAAATGCTTGATTTTTCTAAATGCTTCATTTTGTTTTCCCAAACATACCTTTAGTCTGTACTGTCCCTTTTTAAGTGCTAGATTTTGATATTTTCTTTAAAGTTCTTAATTTCCAAAAATTGAGCACAGCCTCCTATACCTTTTCAAAATGTAAAGTTCTAAGCAATCCAGGGTGTATCCAGAGTCATCTTGGGCCCACGATTTTCCGCAGCCCGCGGAATTTAGGGTTTTGCAGCGGTAAAACGCCACGCCGCGGAATTAACCTAACTGCCGCGGAAAATACCAAATCTGAATGAAATCTCTCCATTTGGGGCATATTGATATTAGTATGATTAGTTTGATTACTTCTTTAAGTTCTTTCTTTAGCCTATTGCATCATCTCATTAATATCTCGTTCGTTGCTACTGAAATCGAACACAGTGGAGCTACAGTCCAATTAAAGAAGCTGCCGAGGTGTTAAAGTACTGATAAACTTAACGAGCTAAGAGCTGAACTTGAATTTGTATCTGTTCTCTGCCAGCCAATTGTGAACACCCTGACTTCTTTTGAGGCACAGTCATTCATGTCTGTCGATGTCTACAACAAAGTGTTTGACTTACTATCTTGATGGCTGCAGCAGATGAATGGCAAGCTTATCTGGACATAGCATCTCGTGAAGTAATTCCAGTTGATATCACTGCTTTTTGAGGACAGACTGCCTCGCTTAGCAGCTCTTGCTAAAGTTTACATTGCGTCTCTTCTGTTGACGTTCGTTCTCAAAATATGGATCGGTGTTGTCACACTGCGATATTCTCTGTCACAAGAAAACCTGCGAGCGTACAGTGCCGTTTTCTTCAACAATAAATAAACAATAACTTTAGAAACATTATTCAATAGTTTGTTGAGAATAATATTATGCCTACATATGTTTCAGCACCGTTTACCTAAAGCAAATATGTGGATTAAAATGTGCGGATGTGAAAGCTTTGATATACCTATTTGATTAGTATTGTAGCGACCCGGCAGTCAGCGCTACCGGAGTGATGCATTATGGGAAGGTTGTAAGTTCACTGATTGTTCTAATGTTTTCCTGTTGTATTTATTAATCTTTTAACTTGTAAATAATGATTGTGTTTGTGTTCAATTAGTGGAGTGGGTTTGGGTCATCGCCGTCCGGGGTTATTTATTTTGTAAAAAGTACCGGTTATGTGAAATGTGTCTTCGTGCATGACCTTGACCATGACAGTGCAATAATGTCGAGCTTTGTTTTCTGGCTATCTGTAATTAAAGAGATACAACAGGACAGAGCTGTATTCTTTGCTAAGATTTATCTGAGCAATCAATGCCGAGGCACTCGTAGTCGTGTGGTGTATGGGACACGAGTGCTCGTTACTTAGAGAGCCGGGTACAGCTGCTTGCCGAATCGTTGGTGATCCGCTAGCCGACAGCTTGGGAGAGGTGCACGGCAGAGATCGACTTGAAAAACTTCAAGACTCGACCCCAGGTCGCTACAGTATTAAGAATTATGATTATTATTAAGAATAAGAAGAATTGCATTTATTTTGCTTGGGTTATGAGTTAGTCTTATGGAGTTATGGTACTGCATTTGCCGCGCCGCGGTACGCAGCGGAATTTTAAAAAACATGCCGCGGAATTTACCATTTCTTGCCGCGGTAAATCGTGGGCCCTAGTCATCACTACACTACATAAAAGTATCAAAATGAAAACAAAACAAAGAGATAAATGTTACAAGTGTACTGAAAACAACAAAAGCATGAAATACAATCTTGACAGTTAATTAAACTCTCCATTAATTTTTAGTCTTCAGGTTTGTTGAAGACCATACTAAATTCCTAGCAACATAAAGCAAGAACCAGCTCTGGACAGGGTGCTAATCCATTGCATGGCATGCTCATGCCGATTCCTACTCATACAAAACCAGTTTGGAGTTCACCTTACCAATTATTCATGCGTTGGAAGGAAATAAACACTGGCACAAGCACAAGGAAAAGTTTTCTTTGATTTTATAGTTATGCTCCATGTACCAGTGGAGTTTTCTAAGTTTTTTTTTTTTTTATTCTTGATCCCTGCTTAGTCTATTAGTAAATGGTCAACGTTTCCATTGCACTGTACTTAATGATTCTACACAGAATGCTGCAGTGATATATTTGTGCATACATCATCACACTCCACTTTTCAGCGGTTGTTGTATATACCAGCAATGGCGTAAAAATATTGAACTGTGTAGTTTACTCTCTTAAAGAGAGAAAATGTCTCATGCAATAATCAAGATAGAAAAAGGCAGGGGTCTTTCCACATCAAGTGCATTGGCTGTAACAGCAGCTGGGAATTCTTATTGTACCATTAATTTTCAAAAGTGGGCTTGAAAATGCTTGCCAAGCAGGCATGAAAAGAAAACGATGGCTGCACTCAAACAACTACATTTTTAAGCAACAAAACTGTCAATCATGTGAAGTGAAAAAGCAGAGTGGAGGCAGGAGCTGTCAGAATCTGCTACTGCCATTGTAGGATATTTTTTCACATTCACTAAAAACGTGGTTGCTTGTTAACCTGTCATGTATGTATTCAAGATGTGGAAAGAAAACATAGTACCAGGAGAAAACCCATGTGAAAACAAAAATATTGTAAAGTCCACATAAACATTGAGTGGGCCGGGAATAAAATCCACTTTGGTAGAACAATGAATGGCTAGAATTAGCACCAGCATTAATAGCATTTTATTTATTTGTTTTGTTTTAAATCTTTTTTCTTAACTGTATAATGTATTTTAATATAACATTACATTTTATGGTAATGATTCATGTTGTCTCCCACCTGCTCTCCTTCTAATTGTGTTTACTACATACTGTATATAGAACTCATTTAATGCTTACTGATAATTTTCTATTCTAAATTTAGAAGGTTTTCGTCACTTATTGCACTTGTCTTTTGTTTAGTGATAAAAAAAAACATTACGGTTGACCACTGAAGTACAATGTAGTGAAGTATAATAAAAGTACTGAGAAATTGACATGAGAAAAGGAAGAAGCAGAACATTGGTAGTCATGGAATAAATTCATTTTCTAGAAGCATTCCGTTTTGCCTCCAGGGATATGGAATAGGAGTCTGAGTTCTAAATGTAAATCTTATATATAAACGTCTACGTGTGGAAGTGTGTCTGTCTGTACGGAAGTGCAAGGCTACAGAAAGCGACTTTATCACCAAAATGAAACCGCCGCCGCTGATACACAAGCGAGGCAAGCACATCGGCAAAACGAAACCTCCGAGGAGAGAAAAACTCACTTAGCTGCTGATAGACAATAGAGGCGAGCACGTCAGCAAAATACACAACCAATGCAATTGATTGATAAGTACCAGAATCCATGGTTTCTAGGAGCCCAGGCTTTTTACAGCATGGGCTTATACAGCTAGTTGTAATATGTTTAAAATTTTCAGTTTCACATATAGTAATTCAATGAAGTTGTTTTTTCTTTTCAGGATACATTTTAATTCACATTAAATACTTATTTCTAGTTTTTTGCAAATTTCAAAATCATAGTTTAAACCCCATGCACAAATTCACAATGGCAAAAAGTGTTTTAATAAAGTCAGTAGTTTTTGAATACTTTATAGTCACAACAGATGGAAAATATTATTTGTGACAGTGCATTGTATAAGATGCACAAATAGTTTGTGATGCAAAAATAAGTAGTTTTACAGGTTCAGAAAGAATGCACTAAAAAGAGCATCAAATTTACACCCAAAAGTGTTAGAAGCTGTACTTGGCAGTGATGAAATGCCTTGTGTCTTGCATGTTGTGTGCTTTTAAACAACACAGTAAATGTATTAGTCTAATTACACAGAGGAGTCTAGGTAGGTTGGTAGTAGCATAAATTAAGTAGTTAGGGGTCAGAGGTACCATAAATTGAAGAGTCAGAGTCAAAGGATTTGTGTACCGACTCCATAGCCCCGGTTGCCTCACAAAAATATTCAATATTTAACAGTTTTTAAATGTTAAAAATACTTACACATCAGTTAGTATTCAAGATCAGTGAATCTGATCTTGACTTTGCTGTGATCTTTGTGGAGACAATGGAGGCTCTGATCGGGGCTCCCGAGAGAATGAGCGAGGATTCTGAGGTTCTGGGCTTACGAGTGTCCTGGACCAAGATATAGGCCTTTAATGACCTCCTGGGCACAGCCATTAGCAATGTGTCTGTCTGTGGAGAGAGTGTCGACCTTGTCGAGTGGTTTACTTACCTTGCCAGTGACATTCATGTCTCTGGTGAATATTCCTATGAAGTCAGTAAATGGATTGCGCGAACATGGGGGGTTATGGGGTCGCTGGAAAGGGGTGTGTGATGCTCCTGATATTTATGCAAAAGGACAAAGGTCAAAGTCTTTAGAGTCCTGTTGCTTCCAGTCTTGCTATATGGTTGCAAGACATGGACGCTATCCAGTGACCTGAGACGAAGACTGGACATCTTTGGTACTGTGTCTCTTCGGAGAATCCTTGGGAACCACTGGTTTGATTTTGTGTCGAACAAGCAGTTGTTCACAAAGTCCCAAATGAGGCACATTACCTGGATTGTGAGAGAGGTGTCAGTTACAGTACTAAGGCCATTTGGTGCAATTCCCGAAGGGTTATCAGGCTTGCAAGATTCTCATTGTTGAGGTCCCAAAAGATTAAATCAGGCCAAAGGGACACCCACATAACACCGGCAGACAGATGGTCATTTCTGGAGGGTGGGACTGGACTGTGTGTCTGTCTGGGGGGGTTGCCAAATAGGATCCAGAGCCGTTTCCCCGTGTGGTGGGTGTGGCAATGAACTGTACCAGTGCATGCTCCACAACCTAACCAGTCAGTATTCTAAGGATGAGATATGTTTTTTGTCAGTAGATATTTCAAGAAGACTTCAAAATTGAAATGTGCTGCTTGTAAAGTGATTTGACTTTGCACATTAATATTAAGTTGATCCATATTTTGCAGCAATACCAGCTTTAAGACATTTTTTTTGATCTTCTACAAGTGGTTTTGTTGTCTATTCCACTTGGCACATTTGCGCTAGCTCATTCAAGTTTGTAGGACAGCACCATACTTGCCATTTTTTAGCAGAATGAAGTAAGCTCTCTTGCAGAGAGGTACAGCACTGCATCCATTTATTCAGTTCTTTATCTACAATGAAGTATAGTGGTAGCAGTTTGTTTACATTAGAAGAGAGGGCAACATTGTTTTGCTTTAGTCTTGGACAGTTTTGTGGATATGAACTGGGAAGTCGAAAGACAGATTACATTGTGCAGTCCATAGACCCACTCAATATACACTGTATTGTGTTAAAGGGTGAACAATAACAACATATCTGTGTCACTAAATAGTCATTGAACATCCTGACAGGTATAACACCTATGCTAACAGCATCATACTATGAGACTAGAGTCAAAACAAGGAGAGTTGGAGGTTATTCTGACCCCGTATCATACAATCACAAGAGTGTAATGTAATTGTCTTCAAATGCAGAAGTGTTCTCTCTGTTAAGTCCTCAGCTGGGCCTCTGAAGACTACTGGTTACCTTTTCATGTTGGGCCCAGAAGTACCAGAGACAGAGAGGCAAAGTGCTGACATCACTAATCTTCATGGATGGAAAGGAAGCAGAAAGTTATGTAACCTGAGATATTGCAACAAACATTTCTTCTACCATCAGGTGCTCAAAATGGCCGCACTCGGGCCATATTTTTTCTGTATTATAGAATGTTAAATGATAAAACAGATTAGGGACAACATCCAAGCCCATATCGGTATCAAACTGCGCTTCAGCTTTGACCCCAAGCAGTCCTTAAATGATGCACTTCCTATCATTTCTTGGTGTTGCTTCTTTACAATTTTGTATACACAAAAGCATTTTTTTATTTCCTTTTATTTAGATAACATGTTTTTTGTTACAGTTGAGAGGCCAGAACCAAATAAATATCATATGATCACATATGTCAAATTTACATTGACGTTGGCTGTAGGAAGCTCAATCATATATGACAACACAATATGTTTCATCTTAATGTATTAAGTTTTGGCAGTTTAATAGCACTAGCCAAACTATTCTAACCTAATTTTATGCTACAGTCCCAATATAAAATAAATATTAAATATCAAAATGTCTAGGATCAGAATTGAGTAGCTATAGACCCTATCTTTAAAGTACCAAGGGACCTTTTAAAGAACTCATAAGATAATATTGTCACCAACGGCACAGTGTGAAGCAGCACAAGACCTTCAAGTCGAACATTATTATTATGGATCTTGCAAAAATAGAGAAAGCCTCTTTATTGTTCAATCAAATTTTCTTTTTTCTCTGTAGCTAGTACTATATTTAAGTGTTTACTTTTTCATTACAGTATGTTGACCTTCAAATAAAGATTATTTTTTACTCTCTGTTTTAATGACTCTTGTAGCCAGCATTTTAAATCATGAACAAATGAAGTTAATAACAAATACCAACCTGACCTATCAGATTGCATTAACTGTAAAAATAAACATGCAGTTCTGAAATTGGGAATTTAGCCAGTTTAGCAAGTAGTGAAATTAATCAGAAATTAACATGTAGTTGGTTTTTGTGCTTTAAATGGCTTTACAGACATATATTCTTTATTTTTTCACATTATTTTCACATTTATATAAGCATAGTTTTCATAATATATATTACTTATTTTATAGAAGAAAAGGTATTCTGTTAAGGTCACAAAATAAATGGAATAAAGAATCATACTATTTTTCTCAGTATAAATCCTATTCTCAAGTATGAACAGCCAAAAAGAGACAAAATACAAAAATGGAGACTAAGCAGTAGTTGGGCACCATATTTGAGAGTATGAAATGTCAGTCACCACAGATATTGAAGAAAAAGAAACTATTTATCCAGTGCAAGAGAAAGGCAAATGAGAAAACATGTCTTACACATATGTGATTGGTCTAATTTTGTAAGAAGTATTCAGTAAATTGATAGATAGATAGATTAGCCCTCCATTCTGATTTGATGCCTGACTGTCAATGAATGACACCGTCTATTTTTCTCTATCAGGTCTTTTTTTTTTTTTTTAATGCCAAGCTTTCTGGAGACTGTAGGGAAAGGATGTAGTGCAGTGGTCTCCAACTCCAGTATTGTAATGCTAAGGTGCCTCGTTTTCATTCCAACCATTCTTTTTTTTTTTCCTTAATTAGCAGCCAAACAATAATGAACTACAAAACAAGCCAACACATGTCCAGTAACCTCTGTCATACAATATCTGAAAATATATAGACAGGTGAAGGTCTCAGTAAAAAAAAAAATCTTAGAAAAAACAAAAAGAAAATCAGCAGTTTTGGAAATGTCTGAATGAAAGCACCAAGAAGCCATGAAAATAAATAAAATGATTAATTTGAAACAAGAATTGGCTTTTAATTAACAAACTGGTTGGAATGAAATTGGTTGGTTTGAGGCCCCGACTTAGCTGGTCATCTGTTGGCTCACTTCGTATTGCATTTCTGTTTGGGTGCCATTTAAGGAAAAATTAAGCAATTCAGAGGACTCAGTGATGATAAAAACTCAATTAAAATAAAGGAAAAGAGTTAATTAGCAGTAAAAACTCCTCACTAATTAAGAAAAGAGTTAGAACGAATGCCTGCAGCCACAGAAGTGCCCCAGGACTGGAGCTGGAGACCTCTGCTATAGAGGATGCAGACCAAGAGGAGAATGCCTGATTGTTCCTGTCTTCATCAATGTGAACTAGAATTTCAAGTGCAAGATTGTTGTCATATGTACATTGTGTACATAGTACAATAAAATTTCTTCTTGCATATCTTCAGAACATATATATTTGTAAAGTATGTGTCAGAAACCTGCACTTTTGCTTTTTTAGAGAAAGTTTAGTTACAAAGAAAACATGCTTTCTTACAAAAAATTTGAAATACATGGGTTCGGCTGCCTTAACATCCATCCATCCATCATCCAACCCGCTATATCCTAACTACAGGGTCACGAGGGTCTGCTGGAGCCAATCTCAGCCAACACTGGGCGCAAGGCAGGAAACAAACCCTGCGCAGGGCGCCAACCCACCACAGGGCGCACACACACACACACACCAAGCACACACTAGGGACAACTTAGAATCGGCAATGCACCTAACCTGCATGCCTTTGGACTGTAGGAGGGAACCGGAGTACCCGGAGGAAACCCACACAGACACAGGGAGAACATGTAAACTCCACACAGGGAGGACCCGGGAAGTGAATCCAGGTCTCCTTACTGTGAGGCAGCAGTGCTACCCACTGCACCACCGTGCCTTCCTACCTTAACATGCAAGTCTCATATCTCATGGTAATCTCTCGTTTCTCTCATACAAACAGCCTTTCCTTGGCTGGAGTGTCTCAGTCTTGCAGACAAGTCATGAGCGCCCTGGCCCTCTCCATGGAAAGAGCTCTGAAGGCGATGCATTTGAATTGTATTAAATCTGAGAAGACAAAAATTATTTTTTCTTTTCTGCTTTATTTGTTGAAATAATCAAAACCTATTTTTACAACTTCAAGAATAAAATGTGCTTAGGAAACAATTTATTAATTTTATTTGGTCAACCTTTAGCGCAGAACACATCAATATGTATAAAATTACATGCAAAAAATATTTGCTAGTACAGTATTTGTTATATACAGTGTTTTTTATGTTACAGTATTTGTTATTATGAGTGGCTGATCAGCAAATTTACGATCTGTAGTTACAAACTGGTCCTGAATCTACTGCTATTAGTGACATAGGCCTTCTGCCATTTGCCAGAAAGAGGAAGTGAGAAAAGAGATGAAATGTCTGTAGTCTTTAATAAAATACTTTCCCTTTTGAATGCTGTATATATCATGAGCAGAAGGCAGCTGGGTGTCAATAATAATCTGTGCTACCTTTCTTGGGCTTTACATTCTTGCACTGAGCAGGTGCTGCACCAAGATGTGATGCTGTCACTCAGGATGGACTCCACTGTACACCTGTAGAAGTTACTGAGAACACACAGAAATATGAGCTTTCCTAAGACATGAAGTAGAGACAGTAGTGAGCCTAAATGTGTTCTGATATGCTGCCTTCCTGTATCTTAAAAACTGGTGTGACCAGTTTGGGTACAATGATCAGAAGAGTAAGACCTTTAGCAAGAGGTACAAGTGAAAGAACAATTTCACAAGAAGTATGTTCCACTTGCAGAATTCAGTTGTTTCTTATTGAAGTGTGCAGAAGCACTGTCAGAGAAGTGTACAATAGAAAGTAGTAAGAAAACTTTTGCTTCTTCTAGCAGCTGTCAGTTTCTACATTGATAAATGGATTATTTCAGCATATCACAAGTTTTACTTTGTGGTTGGTGGGATATACATACATAAACTTTGGCTGGATTTAATTTAGTACTTTTGAGGTATCAGCTGTTGCGAGCGGCTGGGGGCGGTACCCAGCCGGCACACCCAGAAGGACTGGAAGAGGGATTACGCCTCCTCCGGACCACGAGAGGGCAGCCACCCTGGTTGGTATGGGGACCACTGGAACAGAGCATGGAAGCCCGACCATATAGGGGCCCGTGGTCACCGCCACGTGGCACCCAGACGCCTGAGAAGCACGTCCGGGTGAGCATAAAAGGGGCTGCCTACCGCCATTCGATAGCTGGAGTCGGATGGAAGAGGACAAAGCCTGGAGCAGAGGAGTGGAGTCGGTCAGGAGAAAGGCATTGAGGAAAAGACCTGGACTGAGGGTGATTAGTGTGGGAGCACTGAATTGTGTGCGCACATGTAAATCTGGAAATGTGGATTAAACATGTGTTGGTACTTGAACCATCGGTGTCTACCTGTCTGTGTCTGGGCTACCTTCCACACAGCTAAGTGAAGTAACTTCACTTTTTAAATCTTTTTTTCTTTTCTTTTCTTTTTATCCACTCTAAAGGTGACGTGTATATCCGATTCCACATCAAATTCTTTGTTGCTGAACACATAAGTATAGTTTTATAATTGCATTGTACATATAAATGTCAGAGTACTACCGTAGATGGTTAAGAAAGGATATGAAAATCTTTATGCATTTCAGAAATCTGTTCCTTCAGAATTCTGTATTTACAACTAACATTTTTAATCTATAATGTACTGTATTATTAAATCACATTTGGAAATATTTTAGAATATTCTTTAAAGGATTACACTTGGGTAAACTATGTATCTGCCTGTTCATACAGTATGAATAAATGATCTTTTGATACTTTACTAGGTTGATATAAAATCAGACAATGTTTAACAAAAAAAAACACTCTTTCTGCACTTAATGTTTACATGAATTGTACTAATGTGTTGTTCTTCCTCCCAATAGAATGTGTTTGGAGAGAAGCCTCCCATTCCAGAATACAAAGTTGCTGCCATTCAGAAATCTCGTTTCATTCTCCTTCACTATGGCACCTTCAAAGCTGGCTGGGACTGGCTAATTCTTCTTGCTACCTTTTATGTGGCTGTGACGGTGCCCTATAACGTATGCTTTAGCAAGGCTGGAGGGCGGGATGAAGGAAATACCGTGTCTCGTAGTCCACCAAGTGTCAGCGATATTCTTGTGGAAATACTCTTCATGCTGGGTAAGAATAATTCAAATATTTCTGTTTATATTTCATTATCACATAATAAAAGCATAAAGCATGTTATACTGTACCATAGGAATAATCAAGTTAATAAGGAGATGGGCCATTTAAAATAAAGAAATGTAGTGGGGCACAGTTTTGCACTAATTATTTAAAAAATGTAAATACTATTTGCTTGTTTTCAGGATTTTTTCAGCCATTTCAATTATTGGCAGAATCAAATGTATATTATTTTCCTAATTCAAGGAAAGTAGTAGTGACTACAACAATATAAACATTATAATTGAAATTGGATAAAAAAATTAAAAGAGGGAGGAAAATTCTCCTCAATTTAGCATTTATACCTATTTTCAGCCAAATAACAACACAAGAACAAAATATAGAAATAAAACTGTTATGTATTGGTTAGAAATGCTGTTTCTTCTTCTCCCTTAGAATTCCAAAGGTCAGCCATACTTAAAAAAAATCTAAAGAAAAGAGCATATATAATATTATGAATGGGATAATATTCAAGAATCAGTTCAATTGTAACTGTAAGTAGATGATAACATGGTTGAACCTTACACCTTCCTAAGTAGAAGACAATCCATAGCCAGCTTGCTGAATGATGGAGTATAAGTGGTCAGGACAACATTCAGGCACTGCATGAGATGCTTATCTTTAGGATGGTTCTGGTAGTTGCACTTGATCAAGTTTTTTTGTGGAAAAGCCAGATACGTGTAGGTACACCAGGGCTGGGCAATATGATCATGGCTGAGAAAAAAATGCAGGATCAATTCTGCAGGAACAGTATTTCTGATTCATGTTTTTAAACATCTGAGTTATTTGTAACAGGAATTTGGCAGTGTTGGTTGCAGGCAGAAGTTTCTTGGCTTCAGATGAATTGTTGTGAGTGGGACAAAGAACAAAAACAGGACGTCGACAACACACCTGTGGCCTTTTTTGATCAGTTGTCTTAAAACTATATATATTTCATAGATTACACATACTCTGACTTCCTTGTCAAGAAGTGCTGGAAAAAATACTTTTCAACTCATTATATCAGGAAAAAAAATGCTTCATGTGTCATATTTTCATTAGTAACTTTCCAACATTTAACAATCCTGCATGAGAAAACCATTTTTGTTAGCCATCTATACAGCACGATAGATGTGTTTCCATCAGAAGATGGTACTATTTTGCATCTTTACCTCTTATGGCCCACTTCACCAGTGTTTATAAAATGTCCTGAATACAATTTTAAGTAAATATTATTTTTTTCTTTTGAAGTAAAATGATAATGAATTACATAATAGGCCAGGTAAATTTTACTCAGTCAGTCAGTCACTCATTGGGTCAAATTCAAACTGAAACTGAAAAGTGAGACTTCTTTCAGTGTTTGTAATAATTACATCAAACATAACTGCAAAAGATGCAGAAAAACTAAATATTTAACCTACCTATTTTATGGATTAAATTATTTACAATCTGTTTTTCAGCCAAATCATATGAATTGAATTTCATTTCATTTTTGAGTTAATGTTATGTACCTCCATTTGGAAACATCTCTCTTGAAAAAAAAGAAGGGATTCTCCAACAAAAATGATACTGAAATAAATCATAAATAAATACGATGTCATGGGATTATAAAAGTTAATCTTAGGTAATGTTGAAAAGCTTCTTTGATTGGATGTTCATTATTGTTTTTGTTTGTGTTTTCTCCTTTCTGACTGACCTACTGTGTAATTGTTTTAGCATCTTGTGCCCTAAATCTGTTATTTTAAACTGAGTGAGAAACTCACTCAAAAATGAATTGGTATCTTTTCACAGATAATGCGGCAGAATATTTAAAAAAAAAAAAAAAAATTGCACTAAAATCAATTACCTTGAACATTGAACTGATTGAAGTTACATATGGAAAATGAATCCAAAACTGTAAAATCTGTAAAGTACTGCTCTTTCCAAATATTAAAATATATATATATATATATTTTTGATTATATCAATGCATACCATATGCTGTACTGAATGTCTTCCTCCCTCCAGTTAAGCTGTTGGTTACCTGAAAGCAGAATCTTCTGCAGTGCTGATTGCCTCAAGCAGGACTGAAAGTGATTGAGTGAACGATGCACTTCAGTCTTTACCCGATTTCTACAGCTGCAGGGTGACATATAGGAATATCAAGATGAAACACAAGTCTTTCTAGTGAGAAAGGAAACTGTGTCTGGCAAGCAATTCTAAATGGAACCAAAGATCAGTAAAATGAAATTGGTTTATTTTAGGATTTGTTGTAATCACATTTTTATTTATTATTTTTTCACCAATAAAAATAAGCATTTTTAATAAAAAAACATAGTACAACTGTAATAAAATCCTATCCCAACCCTTATATGCATATATTATTACATTGCATTACTCAAATGTTTGACTGCTTTCCTAATGATATGTGATGCTTACAAATACTCCTACAACGTTCTGTGTTGAGCAATTTGTGTAATAAAAATGCAAAGTTATTGGTAATGTTTAAATTGCTTTCATGTTTTTTCATGTTGTACCATGTTAATCAAATTCTGACTATATTAATTTTTCTGTTGCTATGTGTTATTATAAGGCAGAGCGGTGGCTCTAAGACTAAGGATCTGTGCTGGTATCGGAAAGATTGCCAGTTCAAATTCTGTTACTGTCAGGTGGTATCTTAGTCTGTTGGGCCCTTGAGCAAGACCCTTAACTTGAAAACTACTCCAGGAATGCCATACAATGGAGGACCCTGCATGCTGACTCCCAAATGTGAAAAGACAATTTCCCCTGGAGGATTAATAAAGTGTAGCAAATGTACACATATGGCCTGGAAGTGATGATACATGTAAACATTTAAGCCAGAAATGGAGTTATGATCATCATTTGGTTAAATATTGGTATATACAGAAAGCATACCATTCCCAAATAAATTTGTTTGCTACCATATCATGAAGTTCACAAAACTAATCAACAATCAGTGCTTTTTGAAGTTAAAAAATGAAGATAAATGCAATAAAAGAAAAAGAAAAACACGCACACACACACCCCAAATTGGCATATGTAGCCAAACCATAACTGAACAGAATAAATTGTGAATTTTTTCTATAGCTGATGGAGATGCTGATTTTCAGAATGATTCTTCATTCTGCTCTTGACTCCATCGGTTAATTTGTGTGTTTTTTTTCTTTTACTTTTCTAATTCCTGTTTTTTAACTTCAAAAAGCACTTTATGCTGATTATTAAGTGGTACTGCAAACCTAAGATGATATGCAGGTGGACAACAGTGTTGTTTTTTTCAAAAACACAAGACTATGCACTGATAAAAAAATGTGGTGTAATCAGTTTTTCTCAGATTTATTGTTGCATGTGACACATCCAGTCTGCCAAAGCATTCGATAGTGCTGCACAATATTTTTCCCCCAGTTTCTAACTGTGCTTTGATTCACCAAGGGAACAAGCCCCCCCCACCACCAACCCCTTCAAATGCTGTCTGTGGGTTGTCAAGGAACTTGCAGCTAGGTAAAACTGTGTTCAAAGGCCACAAAGGTTGAGAAATACTAAACACTGTAATTCAGCAACACAATGAAATTGTTATCCCAAAAGTGAATGAGGAAAACACAAAGCAGTCGTTACTACCTTTGATGACATGCTGCTTTTATTGATGTTCTTATTTAAAAATTGTGAACGCTGATGAAAACACTTTGAGTAGCATATTGCTGATAAAAATTGTAGTTCCTACATCAGCATTTGCACAATGTCGCAACCTTTCTTACTGGATCAGTTGCATGAAATTGAGTACACTTACAACCACACGCCTGTCAAGCACTGGCTAAATATGTTTTCTTTGAGCCTCACTGAACTCCACTCCTTTCACTTTACTTCTGCAGGTGGCCCACATTTGCCTAAACTGGCATGCACCATTTCTCTGTGAGATGGCTGTTAATGCTGCCATAAAAACGAGGAATGTGTTGCTTTAGAATGTCCCACTTGCTAGAGCATCAACAAAATTAAAAAAAAAAAAATTGCTTAATTTTTTTTATTTCTAAGTCAGCAAATTTCAATCAAATCCATCAAGGCATTTCTGAGTCGTTGTAGTAGTTTGGTTGGGAGCATGCGCGGATAGCGTGTTACTGCACCCATCACACAACAAACCACCTGGATTGGGGCCTGAGAGAAGCAGGTGATACCTCAGCACCACACTGGAACAATGTGAGATGTTGGGGTGTTTAGTTTCTCGATTGTGGGTATTTTTTCACTCCTAAATATTGACATATCAAAATGTCCTTTCTTAGTGGATACCTACTGACCTAGATACAGTATATAATCCTGCCAAATTAACTTTTTAGCTAAACGGGATATAGTGTTTTTGTTGATGAGTCAGTCAGTCAACTTTGCATATGCAGATTTGTATATGTAGTTGCAAATGTAGAATGTAGATTGGGGGTCAAAAATGGTATCAAATTTCAATACTTTTCTTGAAGTTTGAAATTTTGGTATCATGACACCCCTACTCTACTCTCTTTTTTTGCTGCTAAAGTCTGTTTCTTCTTCAGACAATTCGAGGAGTCTCCATTCTGTTTTAGCCTGGCTACCAATTACTCCAAATGAGTAAAAAATGTACACTGATTCACTGTTTTTGCCCCCAAGGAGTCATAGAGGTTTTCCATATCCATCCAAACTGTTCCTAGTCTAGTAGACATCTACATCTACATCATAGTGCTTTTCTCCTCAGAGTCGGAACATGGTTATATATTCAATTACCTAATAACTAATTGTCCTTTTATTATTTTACTAGTTTATGTTTTGCTTTTACAACAAACTGTATAACTGAGCATATATGGAGACAATTATACTACTAATACTAAAGTAAATAATAAAGTACTTGTAAAGCACTCTGAAATGGGGCTTACTTTAGATAGGCACAGTAGAAAATAAGGTTGGTTCTGTTAACTTGGTAACAGATTGACTAAATTAATTCAGATTATGCAATCTTCTCTCTTGGTTATCATCTGTACTTCAGTTTTCATTTAACAGCACACACCATCACAAGGCACTTTATATTGTCTTTAACTTTGTGGTACAGCACAAACTTGTAGTAAAAAAAGAAAATAAAAGTACAAGTGAAAGGTAAAATTTCAAACCTAGTGTCTATGTTTTGGGGTCCAGGAATGCAATATGTTTCATTTTTGGACAGTTTACATTTCTTTTTGTGGGAGTTCATATTTTCGTTATTATTCTGGAAATGCCATTTTGTGACAGTTTTCACGTAGCAAGGTTTCCAGTAATGTGACATGGGTCACATGATACATTATGTCCTACCTATTTAAGATGGAGTACTCTGCCATGAAGCTTTTGGATACCTAGAAAGACAAAAACTACAATGAGAGTGAGCTAGGGGCAAATAAAAACAAGGTTATGTGAGTTCTTTATTGTAATTCTGACATCTGATGCTTATACTCTTCTCCTATTTGGTTTTGCTCATCTCTTGGTCATTTTACATTTACCAATACCCTTTGGACATATTTTTCTCCAAATAAAAAATGTTAACTGTAGTAATAGTTATCAAAGGAGTTTTGCAAATCAAAATGGTAACCTGGAAAAAATGACAGAGAAAAAGTTACAGTTAATCATACATTTCCAAAGGTACAGAATAACTCTCATAATAATCAAATTATAATACAGTATGTTAGTATTATCACAGTGAATAAGAGTAACAATTAAAAATAATTTACTATTTTGCTTTTAGGAACATTTTGTTTGTAAGTGAACATTTGTTTCACTTTAGGTGGTAATATCGAATAGTGTAATGCTATCACACTCAAACATACTGTAGAAGAACTCATAATGAAAAAACTTGATTAAACTCAAGCCATAAACAGATGGAAGACATGCTGAAACATAATTCTTTATTATCTGTGCCGACCAAGAGAACATGTCACTTTCATTTTATTAAGCCTGACTCTGCCTCAGTTTACTGTAAATTTTGGAGTTATGTACTGCACACTGATTTAGATGACAGGTTCTTAATGCAACCGTTCACATAAAATGTAAGGTCTTGAGCAGATGGGCTGTTTTCAATTTTACCAGAGTAAGTCAAACACTCCCCAAGTTCCTGTGGATTTTGGTATCCTTTAATGGTGCCCAAAGAGTACATAGAGAGAAGACCTCAGACCATTCCAGAAATGATAAGGTGACTATGCTGTCTTCATGACACATATTGTAAGAGATCTTGAAGGATCTGTCACAACACAATCCACAGACCTACTGTTTTGTTGATTGTTAACTCCAAACTTATGTTTTATGAGTGTGTATGTGTGTGTTTCCATGAGAGTATCCTGATATATCATCTAAGATTGGTTCATGCTTTGCAGCAGCTGCAGTTCACCAGGAGAAAGCAGATTCAGAAAATACAAGGATATTTATTGCTTCCTTTTGACCATAAGTGGTATTCTTCCTCTCCAATAATGTTGTGTTTCTTTGTGGTTTTCCTTTGTCCACAACATGCTTTTACAACTAGTCCACCTATAAGAGTTTCATTCTGATGCTTAAGTTCCCAGTAAGGTGACCAGTATTCTTGCTGGGTTGTTTGGGCTGTTGAGAGTTTCTATTCATGTGATTGTATAGATCAAATTATATAGTAATGAGCTAGCATTGCCAAGTAGAATTAGCAGATATACAGCTAAGTTATAATTATGTGAGATCTCCATACAGCAAATGTAAACATGTGAAGAATTAGCAGAGAGGCTAAGCTCACCACAGCAATCAGGGCTGCATAATAAGCAATTACCTACTGTAAAGAGAACAGGCAAGCCATATAAATACCACTGAAAGCAACCAGAGTTCACACAGGTTACAAGCAGCAATTTAGCACAATTTAATGGCACTAGAAGCATAAAATGTATCTGAATCTGAGGAAAAAAGTTAGGCTAATTAAAAATAAAAGTGGAGGTGAGAGGCAAATTGGAGCAAGCATATCTTTTATTTAGTTGTGCCTTGAGCAGCAATACTTCAAATAGTGGAAGAAAATAGCATGCAATATTTTTCAAGAACAGTTATATTGAAATGGGAAATTGATTTGAAAAGCGGAACCATTGCTGCCATTTACCTTAGAGTGTAATTGGTGTTTTAAGTGAGACATCGGTAAAGTAAAAATTGTTCTAGTTGTATAGCTTTTGTGACCTTTCTGTAAATGGATAATTAAATAGTTCCACCAGAATGCAATAAGTGCTAATCTGAACATTGGGCTTTTTGATGTTTCAGAAGTGGCACTTTTATTTGGATTATGATGGGATACTAAAAGATAAGGAGTGTTGTTTCATGAATGTATCCTGAAAAATTGAATTCTGGAACTGAATCCCTTTAGTGAAAGCAAGTTGTCTGTTTGGTTTTCACCATCTTCTAAGTGGGGGGGGGGAAATATAATCTCAAATTTATTAGACTGGCATAGCAGTGAAACTGTGCATGCCAGTCTTGTTTACAGCTTCAGCTGAATAAAAGATGAATTTATAGAAATTAAGTTTTAGAAAACACAGAGCTCACAGCTGCAGCCCTAAAATGAGCTTGGATTGCAGGTGGCTCTTTATTGCTTAAATTAATGCCACAATATATTATGCACTCTGTTTAAAAGAAATAAAATTGGCATGATCTGCATGAAAATCAGCCTGAGCAATCAGCATTGCCAGATCTGTAAGTGTTTAGGGATGCTTCACTGCTATTGTCACAACTACAACTAGGGGGCCACACATTAGGCTGACCACAGTGAAATGAATGGATCCTGGGGACCTCAAGGGATGTGCAGTGTTGCTGCAACACTCTTTTGAATGATTTCATAGGGGCATAGTAATTGGTGTTTGTAATATACAGTATCTCAGTACACAGTCTTCATGTGTCAGTGGGACAATGCAGCAGTATTTTTATCATGTGTACAGAGTATAGTAAAATTCGAGCTTGCATGTCTATTCATCATGTAACATTTTGCCACTTTCTGCTGTTATGATAAACAAGCACTTTTATGGTGATGTTTAGATTTCCGTCTACTGTATGACAAAAGTTGAAAGAAGGTTGATGCACCCATCAGAAAGTTTTTACACTCAGTAGCCTCTTTACCCTCAAGTCTACATTCTTAGAGGTATGCTGCAAACCTCCATTTCTACCATATCCCATAAGTGCTCTATTAGATGGAAATCAAGGAATTTATTCCAATTCAGTGCCTGGACTGGGCACCAATCCATTTTAGCAGCCCTGTTTCACACAAACAGACACACAAACAAAAGAATCACCAACAAATCCACTGCCTTGGGAGAAAAACCAGAATACCCAGAGAAAAACTAACAAAGACGATAAGACCATAATGTACCAACACTAACCACTGTACCATTCTGCCACCACACAGCATATAATGCTGGCAGTAATTTTAAAATGAAGACTATGCAAGGCACTCATTCATCTTATCCATTTTCTGAATGTGCTTTATGCAATATTATGTCAAGTGGAGCTGGAAGCCATCATAGCAACATCTGAGCTGGAGCATATTACCTTACCTGTAGCACCTAGTTCAGTTCCCTTCAAGAGGTGGCATTAATAATTTAATTAATATATATTATACATTATTAATTTAAAGGTGTAAATTTCAGAGCCAAATTTTAATGCTAATAAAACAAAAATCCTGTAAATAACATACATACAGGGCCGGCTCCATCATTAAGGTGAAGTATGTATTCACCTAGGGCACAAATCATAAGGGAGAGAAAAATTCAGCCACACGGGTTAGCTGCTGTACTGTTAGCGCACTAATAAGCTTGGCCTAGGGCGCAAAATAACCTAGCACCAGCACTACATACATAAATGCTTTTGATTTTTTCTTGAAAAAGTAAAACAAATCCCAGTTGGTTCTTAAGGCTTTGAAACATTAAAAAAAAAAAAACTTTTGCTCAGTTAAATCAGGAGTGTAAACACAGTGAACAAATGGGCACCAATTAAAGCTGAATGGAAAAAACCAACAGTCACAGCACATCTCTAGGATGAAGCCATTGAGCTACCTCGAATTTGGTGCATTTTAATATATTGTTGATTTGTTATTAAATTTAAAAAAAATCCTATCCCCAGCCTTCACTTAAACCGGTGAGGATTTGTTTATTCTATAAAAATGGCACACAGGCTCTAAATATTTGAAACAAAGTGTATTCAAGATATGTATTTAACTGATTTGATCTGTTTAATAACTGCACATATCTTGTGTCTAATAGTAAACTAATTTGTATCTTAAAAGACCTCTGAAATCCCTGTTGTGTTAAAGTGGAGGAATTATAAGGTTTTTAATGGCCCAAGCTTGCTCATGCATTCTGATACATGATTAGGTGAAGTTTGGTCAGCCTTGGAAATTGAAATGAAGCATAATTTTTTAAGAATAGTTTTTGATAACACAAGTACATACAAAAATACCCAATGCGTTATTGATTTCCTTTTTGTTGAAATGAAGAGCCAAGTATTAATGCAGTACAATAGCATCTTTCATTACATTGACAGTTCAGTTAAAATAGAACACAAAGCAGTGCAGTGAAAAAGTATTTGCCCCCTTCTTGCTTCCCTGTATTATCTAATATTTATAACACTGAATGTTTTCAGATCTTCAACCAAAATGTAGTATTAGATAAAGAGCTCCTGAATTAACAAACAGCACTTTTTTTCCTTATGCCATTTATTAAATGGACAAAGTTATTCCACTTTGGCTGTCATGGTATGAAAAGTAATTGTACCATAATAATTAATAACTGGTTGTGCCACCTCCACCTGCAATGATTGCAAACAAACACATCCTATAATTCAATATCAGTGTTTTACATCACTGTGGAAGATTCTGAGGTCATTTTTTCTTGTATAACTCCCCTAATTCAAAAATTCTGATTCTTTCAAAGCACAAACCTTTTGCTTCTGGTCCTGCCACATTATATTTCTTGGGTTTAGGTCCAGACTTTGACTATGCCAGTCCAAACCTTTTCTTTTCAGCCATTGTAAAGTAAACTTTTATTATTACTTTTTTATCATTGCCTAGAACTATGCTTTAACTTCAGGTCATAGATGACTAGACATTGTCTTCAAGAATTTTCTAATACAGAGAAGAATTCATAGGTTCCTTCACTTATGGCAAGTTTTTCTAGTCCCAAACCAGCAATGTATCAATATCACCAACACATTTGACTTTTGCCGTGATGTTCTTCCTGTGAAATACTACGCTTTATGCCAGACCTAAAGGGAACTGTAAGACTTCTACCTCAACTGTTCTCAGAACACTTTTGCAAAAGACTTGGGAATTATCCAGGAGTCAAATATTTTTGTTCATTTTGCTTGCAGTGGATTCTGCTGTGCTACTCAAACCCACTTTTGCCTAGTGTCCTTCTGGTTGCCTGAATATGAATTCATAAACCATGATATTTGCTGAAGTTATTTTTATATACAGGTATATATTTTTAAGATCATTATAGACTTCCTGATTGTTATGTTGCCCCTTTGAAATAATTATGGCAGACCAGCCACTCCTGGGAAAATTCCCAATTATTCCAAGTGTTTTACTTTTGGAGATAATTCTGCCCTCAATGGTTTGATGGAGTTCAAAAGCCTGAGAAATTGCTTTGTAACCCTCTCCACACAGATAAATATCATCAGCTTTTTTCTGATCTCTTCAATAATCTCTTTTGATAATGATAATTTATGATTGTTGAATCTTTTCCCTTGAAATGGGATTCTGATGGTACAATGAAATGTATTAATCTATTGAAGGAAAGAGAGCACGCAATATAACAAAACACATGAGCAACCACCCTCCCCTTTTCCCCCAACAGCGATAATAAATCCAGACTACACAACAAATAAAAGACAATGTCCAAACCAGTGCAATGTAGCAGAGGCAGTTGACACTAGATAGTTAAATATAAATCCTGTGATTAGTTCACTGTAAACAATGTAAACTTTGTCCTACCGATTTCTTGATGCAGTGCAGGATGAGGTCATTGGGAGCACTTCCTCTGAGGAAGACATATCCAATCCATACAAACTCACACAAACAGGATGCACAAAACAAACCATACATCCAGACTGAAACAGTCATCTTCTTTCAGCTGCTCCCATTTAGGGGTCACAACAGAGGATCATCCATCTCCATCTATTCTTGTCTTTAGCATCATTTTCTGCCACACTAACTGCCTTCATGTCCTCCCTCACTACATCTATAAACCTCCTCTTTGGCCTTCCCGTTTTCCTCTTGCCTGATAGTTCCATCCTCAACATTTATTTTCCAATGTACCCCTCGTCTCTCCTCTGCACATGCTCTAAACTATCTCAATTTAGCCTCCCTCACTTGGTCAATAAACTGTCGGTATGTGTTGTCCCTCTAATATACTAATTTCTAATCCTGTCTACCCTCGTTACGCCGACAGAAAATTACAGCATCTTCAACTCTGCCACTTCCTGCTCTTTTTCCTGCATCTCCAAACCATACAACATAGCTGTTCTCACTACCATTTTACAGTTCTTCCCTTTAACTCTTGTAGTTACTCTTCATCACAAAACACTCCTGCTGCTCTTCTCCACCCTTCCTGCACTTTCCTCTCTACCATACTCTCCGTTGTTTTTTTTTGCCAGTGCAGTCTTAGTGGTGGTCCCAAGCCCCAGTAAAATTAGGGAGGGTTGTGCCAGGATTGGCATCTGGCATAAAAACTGGCCAAATCAAACATGTAGATGAGAAACAGAATGTCCATACTGGAACAATACAATACAATACAGTTTATTTTTGTATAGCCCAAAATCACACAGGAAGTGCCGCAATGGGCTTTAACAGGCCCTGCCTCTTGACAGCCCCCCAGCCTTGACTCTCTGAGAAGACAAGGAAAAACTCCCAAAAAAACCTTGTAGGGAAAAATGGAAGAAACCTTGGGAAAGGCAGTTCAAAGAGAGACCCCTTTCCAGGTAGGTTGGGCGTGCAGTGGGTGTCAAAAGAAGGGGTTCAATACAATACAATACACAGAACAGAACAAATCCTTAATACAGCATAATAATAAAAATTTTAGAAGTACAGTGCAGAATTTAACAGTAGATGATATCACATAATAAGATTTGGATATTTTTAGAGTCCTGGAGACCTCATCCGTCAAGCTGCCTCCCCATTTGGCCATTCCACGGCTGAAGCATTGCTTGGCCAGCCAATCCGATGAAAGGACACCTCTTTCCCATTATTCCTATGATCCTCCATCAGGGATGACTTTACCATAGGCAGGCAAACAACTTGGCAGGTGGGCCGTGGCACCAATTGCCACATTTGAGTACCGAGAACAGAAACAGAATAGGTGAGGGTTAGTAACAAATTATAATAATCATTTTACTATGTTTTAGTGCTAATGACTAACAACAGAGATGCAGTATGTACAGTTAATCAGCAGCTCTAGTCAGGATATGCTAAACTGAAGTAGTGAGTCTTCAGCCGGGATTTAAAGGCTGGGACCAAAGGGGCATCTCTTATAGAAGCAGGAAGACCATTCCACAGTTTAGGGGCCCTGTAACTAAAAGCTCGACCTCCCACTGTTATTTTATTAATCCTTGGAATCATAAGCAGACCGGCATCTTGAGATCTTAATGTGCGCTCAGGTTTGTAAGTCATGATAAGTTCAGACAAGTAAGCCGGACCTTGGCCATTTAATGCTTTATATGTTAAAAGGAGGATTTTGAAATCTCCCCTAAACTTAACCAGGAGCCAGTGTAAGGATTTAAGAACTGGAGTTATGTGTTCGTATTTTCTTGTTCTTGTAATAATTCTTGCAGCCGCATTTTGGATTAACTGGAGGCTGTATAAAGAACAGTTTGAACAGCCAGTGAACACCGCATTGCAATAGTCAATCCTACTAGAGATAAATGCATGAATTAATTTCTCACAGTCCTGTTTATTTAGAAAGCGCCTTAATTTCCTAACATTTTTAAGATGGAAGAAACATGTTTTGGACAATTTTGTAATATGTGCTTTAAATGACATGCTAGAATCAAAGATAACTCCTAGATTGCGGGCTGATTCAGTAAAATTAATTGGGATTCCAACTGAGTTAAATGACGACAAAATATTGCTGTGATCAGCGTCATTCCCTCCAACAATTAACATCTCTGTTTTATCTGTATTTAAAGACAAGTAGTTCTCATTCATCCACTCCTTTAATTCACTAACACAACTAATTAAAGACAACATCGGAGAAACTTCATTTGATTTAAATGAAAGGTATAACTGGGTGTCATCTGCATACGAGTGAAAATTAACATTATGTTTCCTAATGAGAGATCCCAATGGAAGCATGTAAAGTGAAAACAGTAAAGGTCCCAGTACTGAGCCCTGCGGGACACCATATTGAACTTCTGTGTATAATGATGGAGTACTGTCAGCACATTTCTGTACATATTGGAATCGATTTGATAAATAAGAACTAAACCAAGTGAGCACGGGGCCTGTAAGCCCAACATCGTTTTCTAGCCTGTGCAGTAAAATAGAATGGTCAATGGTGTCAAATGCTGCACTTAAGTCTAACAACATAATTACAGTGGAGTTTCCTTCATCAGAGGATATCAGAATGTCATTTACAACCCGTGTTAGTGCAGTTTCTGTACTATGACCAGTGCGAAAACCAGACTGGAATTTCTCAAATAAATTTTAATTCGTAAGGTGTGACTGAAGCTGACGGGCGACTACGGGCGACTACTTTTTCTAGTATTTTAGAGAGAAATGGTAAATTTGAAACAGGCCTATAATTATTTAGTATGTGTGGGTATAGGTCTGACTTTTTAAGTAAAGGTTTAATGACTGACACTTTTAGTGCATCAGGTACTGTGCCATGCAGTAATGAACTATTGATAACGGTTAGAATAGGCGCTGCAAGAACATCCATTGCACTTTTTACTTTTTACAGTAATCCAAGATAATCAACGGGTGGTCCAAATGGGTGTGAATAGCATATGAATAATCCGACGGGGGATCTCAATCCCTTGTCAACTTCCATGCCCCCATTTTAAAGGGCCCACTCACTCAATATTGTTCCCAGAAGCCCCTGTGCCCTCTGAAGCTGTCCAATAGCGTTATACCACCGGGACCACTGGGAGATGCAGTATAAATCTAAGTAGCACTACTACAGGGACAGCTATGGGGCAAGTACTTGTTCACACTGTTCCAGTTGGTGTTGGGTAGCATTTTTCATTCAATGACATAAGAAAAAAAAGCTCTATTTGTGTACTCAGGTGCCCCTTATCTAATATGATACTTTGGATGAACACCTGAAAAACATTCACTGTCAAAAAGCATTATACATTTGTGAATATATACAAGTGCATGGATTCTCTCAGGTTCTTCAACCTCTTATGGATGATATAATAAGTAAAAAATGTAAGCTTTGGAATTCAGTCATTCATAAAATATACTTTAGTTTACTATACACCAAGCATTCCATAATTCAACTAAAAATTGCTCCATCAATCACATATTTCTTGTCTCAGATGCACCAAGGTCAATGCTGAAGCAGGAAATCCATCCATCCATTTTCCAACCCGCTGAATCCGAACACAGGGTCATGGGGGTCTGCTGGAGCCAATCCCAGGACACAAGGCAGGAACCAATCCCAGGCAGGGTGCCAACCCACCGCAGGACACACACAAACACACCCACACACCAAGCACAAACTAGGGCCAATTTAGAATCGCCAATCCACCTAACCTGCATGTCTTTGGACTGTGGGAGGAAACCAGAGCGCCCGGAGGAAACCCACGCAGACACGGGGAGAACATGCAAACTTCACGCAGGGAGGACTCAGGAAGCGAACCTGGGTCTCCTAACTGCGAGGCAGCAGCGCTACCACTGCGCCACCGTGCCGCCCTGAACCAGGAAATAATGTCACTAAATGTTGGCATTACTAGACAACATGTCTTGGGACTGCCCTGAAGTCTGTCTGTAGGTAATTTGCATATTGTTTGTGTATATATACTGTATTTAATTTGTATAATTAAATCCTTAAATGAAGTAAGTAAATTACATTATGCATTAAAAATTCCCACACTCCTTCAGACAGTGCACAGTGTGTTTACTTTTTAAATACATAGGGAATAACTAACATTTTACACAATGCAAAGTCTCTTAATTAGAAACTGATGAACAAAACAAAATAATTATGCAAAACAGCAGTAATGATGGCTTGCCTTGGCTAGCCTCCACATCAGTTGATCGATCGATCAATAGATAGATAGATAGACCGACCTTTATTTGTCCCCATGGGGAAATCTGTATTTTTACAGAAGCTTTTAAAATAAATAAATAGCTAGATAAATAAATAGTTACACACTCTTGTCAAAGCTTATAAAGTATTGGGACATTTCCAGCCTCCATCACCACCAATCCACTCCTAACCCCTCTTTATTAGCCAGGAGTGCTCCTCTTCTAACAATGCCCTGCTGGCCAGCACTACACACACAACTATCAGAGTGCAACACAGCTGTGGTTAGAATTTTATGTTATCCCATGATTTATGAAGATGGTAGAAGTGCATGTCCCATATTTATTCCTATATTTTACAGTGCTACAGGTTCTCTGATGTTCTGTGTTGTATTTTTATTCTGCCACCATCTGCAGGTTAGTTACAAATGTCAACAGACATGCATGAAGGAGATGGCCTGATGTTACTCAGTAGTCATCCACTACTAAACTTGCCATTTCTTTCCTAAGACACTGCTGAAGTGGCCCAGAGGAAAACATTGTGTGCATTCCCAGGCTACTTTGCAAGGATATGTTCAATGTAAATAACATTTACAACAGTAATGAGGCTCCAAGACATGCTAAGGGTATGAATCTGTATCAGCTACAGCCAAAAGATTTAAGTTAAATAACGTAAGAGTGTTGGGTTTATGATGTGGCAGTCAAAGAAACAGACACAGACTTCAACGGATAGATTTTATTTATTGCAGCTGTACTATCTATCCCTAAACTTCCCAACCCTCAGTTTCTGTCCTCTTCTTTTCTTCTTTTCATTGTTTTCTGTAACCAGTTGCAATATACCAACGTCTCTGTCAAAGTAAAGTTACCTGCAACCTTACAACATGGAATCTTCAAAAGTTTCAAAGAAAACAAAAATATTATCAACTTAAAAGTTTGTAATTAATAGCAGTATAAATGGTTTATATTAATTTATCTAAAAAAAATATAATCTTACAAAAGCATAAATGCATACTGGAGTGAAAATCATATCATCTCAAGTATAAATGTTAGTATTCTAATTGTTCCGACAACTGACTTGGTGTCACTACAGTGGGTTTTAGAAACACTTATAAATCGATCTTAACATGGAAGTGATAATGTTTTTAGTGTTACAAAGCTTTTAGGAAATATACCCCTGTTTAGAAGTTTTCAGAACTTGTCAAGAACTTATTAATAAACTCCTAAAGTAAACACCAGAGCCTATGTCCAACCTTTTTATTGTACCTGCTGTCTTATCTTCTAAGAAGAACCATTTTAGATGCGACAATGTGACACATAGCTCTCTTTCTTGAGGTAAATGTGAGTGGCGAGTTTAATGGATTGTTTCCGAAGTGTGCTATTATACATGCTGTTATTTTAATTTGTTTTACTGATTTGTGTTTTGGTATCATGTTTTGTTTACAAAACAAACAATTAAAAAAAAGTATGGAAAGCTAAGCTAAGACCATCTGATAACAGATGAGCAAAAACTCTGTCTAGAGTTCTGAAGAACATGCTGGTCTAAAGCTAATGCATTTCTGTTTTCTTAGTTTATGAGCAAACTGGTTGCAAAAAATGGCGAAAGAGATGGATTTTGGATGCATTTTTGAATTCAGTGAGATAATTTTTTGTTATGTCGTTAGTTTAAAATTAGTAACATCATAAGCACATGGGGTGATATTTAGTAAAATATTAGTACTAGATCTAGAAGCTGACTACTCATTCTGTATTATTAAGTTTTTTATGAAAGAAAAGGATTCAAATACTTCTATTAATGTTGGTGTAACTGACTGAAAACTCATTTCACCAAATAAAGAAAATATCCTGAGTTATAATTGTGTAAACTTGTCATTTTGGGTTTAGAATCTCATTATTATGATCTACTGTTAAATAATTATGACCATCTCATACTTTTTACATAATATCTCAATATTATGATTTATCTCATAATTTAAACCTAATTAGCTCAGGACTTTGATTTAGCATCTCAGAATTATAAATTATTATTTCATTATTATGGCATACTATCTCTTAATTTCAATGTAGCATCTCATTATTAGGACTCAGTGTTCTTTTAACATTCGCTGAACAATACAAAATAACACTGCACAATTCTGCTAGCACTTTGGAGAAAGGGTGTGGAATGCCAAGTGCCAGTAGGTGTGCTATCTGTGCAAGGACACGCTGCACAAGCTATTGCCTATTTCAGAATAGGGTTTGCAAATGATAAGGCTCTGAGGACATGTAAGAACTGTGCGTTGAAGGCAAGACCATTGTTTGCAGAATGCAAGATGCATTTCAATGAAGATAGCTGAAAAGTAATGTCTGAATTCTTGCAATATTCTTACATTAAAAACTGTCCGTTGTCTGGAAGAGTTCCATTAAATTTAATAGAAGAAAATTTGGGATTATTTTCTTTAGTTTTTATTTTTACCTTCATGTTGATGTCTTCATGAGGAACAAAGGGAATAATCAAAAACTTATCATGCAAGAATATTTCGATAATATATACTTGTTTACTTTCTTCTTAAATTGTTCTTTTTCTACCTAATAAACCTTTTGATGAATATCATCAATTCTTTCAAAGTTAAATTTAAAGACAAATGTCCCACTGACATATTGCTGTCTGCATTTTGAGCTACATTGTTTGTATGAAAATGTGCTATATAAATAAATGTTGTTCTTGTTGTTGCATTACAGTGCTCCATAAGATCTGCTACTTTGCAAACAGTTCCTTTTACCTTGTCCCATTCTTTTTAGCTAAACTGAAAGCCTGCTGTAAATATGAATAATGTTCCATAATAAACAGTGCACATCCTGGTAACTAGCATTTATAGCTAATATGGGAAAGCAGCCGTTTTATTAACAACATTTACAGAAGACACAGATTCAATAAAATTCTACCTCAAAGTTTTTGCCAAGGATTCATCACTGTCTTTCCTAAGAAAGATAAGGTCTTATATAACAATGTGTATCATACAGACCAATCTCATTTCTGAATAACGATGTTAAGATACTCTCCAAAGTTCTAGCAAGAAGAACTGAGAAAGTGCTTCCTTTACCAATATCACAAGGCCATTTATTAAAGCTAGACATTTGGCTTCCAATCTTCAACATCTACTTACTGTAATATATTCACCCATAATGTCTAACACTCTGGAGATCTCATTATCTTTGGATGCAGAAAAAGCATTTGATATGGTTGAATGGGATTACCTATTCACCACGTTGCACAAATTTGGTTTGGCCCGAACATATGTACATGGAGAAAAAGGCATATACTGAAAAGAAAGAATAAATTTCAAACGTGAATAAAGACTCTTTGAAATTCAAACCGTATGACATTTTTTTTTTTATTTCTAGATATACTTCTGAACTTCAGAACAACATATGTCAGCAAGTCTGGTCAAGTGGTATATGACCCACGCTCCATTTGTGTCCACTATGCCACTACATGGCTTTTTGTGGATCTCATTGCTGCACTGCCCTTTGACCTGCTTTACGCATTTAATGTCAGCGTGGTAAGTTCAATTCAAATTAAATTTTAAGGACATTTAGAGGTAATTGGCTTGTAGCACTATAGTACTACATTATAAGAATTTGTTGTCTTCATGCTCTTTCTGTTGATTCCTGTTAATGAAGACAGTGAATGCACAAGTTATTTTATTAATGAAGATTTAACATGGATTTAATTAACATGTTTATTAAAATGAATTAACAATAACAGATACAAATTAGTAATTGTATTTCATATTTGATGGAATGTGGGCTTCCCTGTAATATAACTAGAATGAGGAACAAATTTAGTAAACAGGGCGATTTCAGCATGAGTTTTAAAATAAAAAAGTGATCATCATAGATTAGTTAATTTATCTTTAAAGTACTAAATTTGTTCACTATAACTTTCTTTTCAATAACTGAAAAAATAAAATTGAAATGCAAACATAATATTAATGCTGCATGAGCCAATAATACTGAAATTTACTCATTTACTCTTTAAAGTTGAATTTGTTTGTTTTAGAATTTTTGGTATCACATTAGTTTAGGTACTGCAGCAATGCATCTCTTACTCATTTACTCTTATGTAACAATACCTCAATAAAGGATTGTTTTGGTCTTCATAACACTTATAAAGCATAGTAAAGTGTTTATTCGTCTCTGCAATGTGACCTACGTACAAAATGTCATGTTGGAGTGATATAAGGTGGCCTAACTGAGACGCAGTACTCTTGATATTCAATATTTAGTATAAGATCTGTGGATCTTTCATATTAACAAGTAATTTTACCAACCATCTACTGATGTTTTTAAGTGTTATGAAAACCTAAAGATGCCTTTGTTAAGGTCTTGTTACATAAGAGTAAATGATACAGGAGAAAGTAGGGTGAAATGACACCTTTTATTGGCTAACTAATAAAAGGTGTCATTTCACCCTACTTTCTCCCGTATCAATCTATGGCTAACACGGTACAACTGCTAAGAGAGTAAATAAGTAATAGATGTATTTTTGTAGTACCTAAAGCACATACTTTATAATAACACACAGTTCATTCAAATATACACACACATAAATGATACTGAAGAGCACTAATTGTGTTCCTAAAATTAAATAAGAAATGTATTTATTTATATATTCAAGAAACATTAAATGATCAATAAGAGTTAACGAAAATTAACCTGTGTATTACAATTCATTAATTAAGTATTGAATTAGTTGTTTTTCTCCTCAAAGTAACTCACACATGTGATCAGAAGTCTGCTTTTGCTTATGCTGTGGACTCATCCAGAATTAATCCTATAAGAAAACACGTTTTAAGAGCTTTCCCTGTATTTTCATTTTTAGCAGTTGGACTATCAGGCACTCCACTCTCTTCAACATCTCACAAATTCAGTGTGTTTGCCAAATCATTTTAGCAATGAAGTAGGGTGTTTTAAGCAGCCCTATTAACTTCATGTCCTTATGGGAGATAAGTTGCCATTAACACATTAGAAATGTCATTAGACCGGTCTGCCTTGTACCTCCATTTTAAAGTAGCATCATGAGATAAGCCTCTTGAGTGGCTGTATTGGAAGCTTTGAAACATCCACATGTTCTGTAAAATTCATTTTGGAATGAGCAGAACAGATTGGACTGGCCAATTTGTCATCATTGTAAACAAGATACATTTAGAGAAAGCACTTGGTTTGAAATGTGTCCTGATTTACTTGTAGATCCGTTACATTCAGAGGATAAATGTGAGGTTTCCAGTTTCATATTTGGAATAAATGTTTAAAAAGGTTTCCACTCACAGTTGATTGACTGGTCCCATCACTGCTCTTTCAAAAAAAGTACTTTACAAAAACATGTATTTACATTTCTGAACAAGCACTATAATTATTTAAAATTTGTTAAAATTAGTTTTATTTTAATGTGGTGAATGCAGAAGAGCATACCTGCAAGATTTGGGGCATTTTGCACCCTGTAAACATATAAGTCAAAATTATTTTGCCTTCAGCATTTAGCAGTCTAAGTAAATGAGTATGAACATTGGGCTTTGATATCTTTATCCATCTATCTTTTTTGATTTTTAAAAAAGCTTTTTAAAAAATGATTATAAAATATTGATCATAGAGCTCGATAGTGGCTCAAAGGGAATCCATGCTTCACATAGAGGTTGACTCTGGCTGTTCCACGTGCATCAAATAGCTCCCTGTTCATTTATATTCAGTTTGCTTGTATTTTTCTGATTTCTGATTCCTTTATAATGTGCATTTCAATAACTAAAAATGAAAATATCAAAACAATGGTATTGTAGCACACATTGCAGTTACGTAAGCTTATTACTTGGATTTATTCTACAACATCATTTGTTACTTCTTTATGAAGTTTTGACATAGTGAAGACCTTAATGTTGTATTTCTGATAAGTCAAAAATGTTACACATACGTTTAGCTCCATTTTGTAGCCACCACTTGGTATAGTGGTTAAGGCTTTGGACTTCAAACCCTGAGGTTGTCAGTTCAAATTCTGCTACTAAAACTGTATGACTCTGAGCAAGTCACTTGACCTGCCTGTGCTCCAATTGGAAAACCAAAAGAAGTGTAACCAAGTCTGTCTTAAATGTTGTATGTCGCCTTGGATAAAGGCATCAGCCAAATACGTAAATGTAAATCTATAACTTGTCTATGTTACACACAAGATTAGCTCCATTTTGTAGACACCAGTTACATAGTACTTACTTAAAATTAAGCCCATACCTTCTTAAATAAATTTGGCACCATTTTCCTTTGCATGTTTTACAAATGAAGAAAATGATTGCATTCAGTTATTGTATTTTAATGACTTAATGGTTAACATATGAGACAACCACTGCATGAAATGCTTTGGCAGGACTGAAGCATTCACTTGCCTACTCCAAATGACAGCACATGAGCTATAAGCACCTATTGCAGGGTCTCCACAGGATGCATGGCTACAGCACTGTTTGTCGGCTGGAGAAATCTGATTATGCCCTTCAAGCCTAAGTGAAATACTGGTGTCTTCATTAACAGGCAGCTGAGTAGTGGGATTTAAACTTTTCCTTTAAATAAAATGACCTTAAGGGTCAGAAATAGTGGGAGAAATCAAACTGGTGTGCAAGTCCTGTATGTAACAGGTGTCACGATCATAAACATGCTTTGGAACTTTTGTAGTAGTCTGGTTTTATTATTATTTTTACTTTGGAAGTTATTTTGACTTTGTTAAATTCTATTCTTATATTTATGACTTCACTTTGGTGTTTTGTTGTGGGATCTACTCATGGATGCGACCATTTTGTAATTAATTCTATTTTGTTTTATTAAAGAAGTACATTTCTGGTCATGTGTGTTTCCATTATAAATTTTGGTGCGCAGAGACTGGCATCTGATTTTGGATCTGTTTAATAAGTTACTAGCAACTTAGTGAGAACTAAAGAAATTGTGTTAATGTTAGATACTTTTTGTTTGACTTTTTGACAATAATATTTTGTTTTTGAATATTGACTCTCAATTCTGTATAATTTCGTATCTCACCTAAGCCTGTTCACTGACAGTCCCTTTTGGTTTGCAGTTATTTTCTTCTCCTCCATTTAAATATTAATTCCTTTAGAGTGCTCATTTTCCATCTTACTCATAATTAAAAGCTCAATTGTGACTCCTACTTTGTGTTACAATGTTGTTGTGAGCTAGGAGTTCCAAAGCATGTAAATCCTTAAATGTTGCAAAAGCACTTCTAATAATGCCCACTAGTGGGGGATATACCACCAAACCCCAGCTAGATGAATGGGAAACACAGAAATTCCATAAACATAAAAAGGTTTTATTCTTACCCAGTGAAGCTCTGTGGAGCAGAATGAAAAAATGGAGTTGCCTAAAAACACAAGGCAATCCAAGCTGAACACAGTCCAAATACAAAAATCTCATAGCAAAGTCAAAAAGCAGAACACAGAGGTCACCAATCCAGAGATATCAAAAAACACAAGCACAGGAAAAACACAAAAGCTCACCAAAACATCATAGCACATTCAAAGTGAACCACTAGGGACTGTGAGAGACCTTCCGGATTTATAGGGCAGAGGGCAGTTCCTGGTGGTTATTGGCAGTTACTGCCACTTCGGGGTCAACCCACAATAAATACAGAACATAACACATGCAGCTTACATACATAAACACAATAAAAAAAGAATAATGCAAATAATCAACAAATGCAACATTAACATAAATAAAAGAATCAAAAATGAATAGATCTGAAGCATGCCACAACAGGCGTGAGCTTTTGTCCTACTCTCTGTTTGGACTATGAAAATCAATCCTCTTTACAGTGGTCAATGCATCTCTCCACAAGTCAGTACTCTTTTCTCATTTTGTTCTCCACCTGCCCTTTCTGTACCTTTTTTTTTTTTTACTCCCTTTTACCTGTGCACCTTAGTCGCTTGTCCTGCTCCACTGTGACCTTTCAGTCTGAGAGTAATGGAGTCACCTCAGAAAGTCATTTCCAAGCACAGTTACTGACACTGAATGTTGATTACTAGTTGTGAATTGTTGTCTCTCTTCAGTAGACAACTAGACAATAATAAAAATAATAACTGAAAAAAGTCACATATTATGATTATTTACTTCCTTTCACCATGCGGAAGCTCACTTCATTATTTTGCAACAATATTGCCAGCTGCCCAAGATTGATAATGTGCACCTATGCATAAGTAGTCTGTTGAGAGAAACACTGAGCATGCATGTAGTATAGTGTCAAGTAAGAAGAACTGAAGGGACATTCATAACCTGCTTATCCAGGGCAGAGTCACAGGAAAGAACATACAAAACAAACATTTAAAAAGCACATAAAGGGCACACCAGAAAATAAAAAATCTGGACCTGAGACTCAAGAGCTGTAAAGCAGCAAACCTGGCTGTTGCTCCACTAAGTCACCCAGTAGATAAATAGACACTTTTAAAAAAGGATGCAGACATTATTTTCTAACAGTCAGTTTTCCCTTCAATGAAAATATCCTTTTGGTTTGAAACAGTTCCAAGAGATACTGAGCGCTGTAATAATTCTATAAGATTCTATACTGCTGCTGCAGGTACCAAAATTGATTTGAAAGATATGTTGCTACCTTTCCTATGACAGAAGTGATGCATGTCTCCCATACTAGGACTGGAAATACTCAGCAGGGTGTCTTAATTTGTAGTTAACTGAAGTTCAGCAAATATTTTATATACATCAAAATATATAGAACATATGAAAGCACAATGGAAATGCTCATAAAACTATTTTCTTTTTCTTAAGATTTATTATAGACTGTTTGTTATCTGTAGACCTGAACTGGAAACCACAAGGCAGTTTATTTTAAATCCTGCAGCTACAATGACTTTCTAGAGGAAGTCACCTGGCATACTGTATTCTCATATAAAATACTGTTCTTATTGTAGGACTCTATATAAGATTGATGCTGCCCTTTGAGTTGATTCATCCATTCACTTTCTAAACAACTGTTTAGTCAGTATGTTCAAGATAAACCAAGAATTGTTTCATGTTGAAAGGAATGAGATGAATTTATTGTGATGGGTGATTAAATACGGTATGTCATGTGCCCGATGTTTGTCAGCCTCTGTTATATCCAGATAAATGCATGCCACTGCGATGTCTCAGAATCCTTGCACTTGTGTGCCACTTTCATGACACACATCATAATTGTGAAATGTCACTGTACTTCATCCTGTCTGACTTCCCATTTTAAAATTGTCTCTGTTTGCCACCATTCATTATCTTTTTTGTTTCTCCCACAGTATTTTGGTGTCCACCTCCTGAAAACAGTGCGGCTACTGCGCCTCCTCCGGCTCCTCCAAAAGTTGGAGCGCTACTCCCAATACAGTGCTGTTGTGCTGACATTGCTCATGTCAATGTTTGCATTGCTAGCCCATTGGATGGCCTGTATTTGGTACTTCATTGGTCAGAAGGAGATTGAGCTTAACAATCCTGGGACCTGGGACATAGGTAAAATGGCCCTGTGTGGCTCCAGACATTTCTTATGCATGTTTTGAGGTTAGCCAGTAGAAATGTTGATTGTGTCGTGTTAGGTGTTTTATCCTGAAAAAACTGGTGATATAATGGGTAGCTAGTAACTACCTCACCAATCCAGGGATCTGGGTTCAAATCTGCGCCTTGTTTCTGTCTGTACATGTTCTTTCATGTTCATGTGAGCTTTCCTTTCATTATTCATGTCCTGAACACATGCTTGTTTGGTTAATGGACTGCTTGCTGTATATTGACCTGGCGTGAGTGAGTATAGTTATTTATGTGAGAGTTGCTACTTTAAGCCAAGAGCTGCTTTATTAGGCTTTGGCTCACCTTGTAACTAGTGGAAGCAGACTCACAAACAGTACAGACAAATGTTCACCTTTTGTTGTCCTTAAACCCATAAACAATAAGACTTTTTCCAGTATGGCATCTTTTAAGATTGAAGTGGGAAAAAGAAGAATCAGCGTAACTGATTAGATGAGAGAACACCACCAGAATTAATGCTTGGTAGAACACTTTGAATTACAGCCCAGATGTATCTCTACTACCTTGCAGAATTGTTTAAGCTCTTACAAAAGTGACCCTTGACAAACTGAACAAATCAAGAGACTCCAAAGATTTGTGGTGGGATTTACATTAGGCCAGGGCTCTAACTAGGTGGTTTTTAGCAAAGCATAAACACGCTTTCACCACCTAATAGCTCATGTGTGGTGAGCACAGTGGCTCAAAAATGACTGGAATCACACTAACAGGATGAATACTACACATAAGTGGTGATTGAAGTGGCTCCCCACTATCTATGAAAAGCAAGAAAAGCGAGAAAATTACTATATAAATATAAAGAATTATAATTATTAAGGTTTAATGGTCTTTTTTATTTCCAACCTTCCATATTGGGCAGATTTGTGGAGCACTTGTAATATTGCTGTCATAGGCTAATAATGAGCAGTCTTGGCCATGAAGGCCTTTAGCTCCTTTAAAGTTGCAACTGGCCACTTGTTAGCTTCTCCATCTTGCTTTGTTCTGTTGGAGGAATGGCTGAGCTAGGCAAGGTCTAGCAATGGGTGGTGCAATGCGCCTTCCACTTCTGGGGCTCTTGAGTTTACTCTATAGGATACTTAAAAGCTTTTGAAATCTTTTTATACCCATCTTCCGACATTTGACTTTATACCATTTTATTTTGAATTGTACCTGCTCATTAAAAGTGCACTTCCAAGCAGTAGAATCTTCTACAAGTAGCTGATTTTAAGACTGTTGGGTGACTATAAGGTGATTGGTTATACCTGATCAAGTTTATAATTGCAGTTATAGGCAGGTGCTCACTTATCCAAGTAAGGCATTTCCTGTGTAGTAGTAAGTAATTTTTTAGAATGAAGTTTTCATTTAGATAATGTCAGTTACTGTATATAAAATGGAACAAGTCTAATTTAATTTGGTTTTATTTTCAATGGCATACAATAAAAGGGGCACGTGTTGCAAGGGGTGTTCATTTTCTATAGCCACCATATGACATTAGGTACTAAATTATACCCCATGTATTCGGTTTCATGAAAAGCTTTTTGGTATGCACATTGCCATTTTTGAAGGGATTTTCAGTGACAAACTAATGATCTTTGTAAAGCTTACAGACAAGCCAAGATAAAACAGGCAATATCTAGTGAATTATTCTATAACAATTTATCTTAGAAAAACACAGCAATTATTCCTAATACTGTTTATTAAGTACAGTTTTCTACCAGATCTTTTAAAATGTGAATGAATAGTTACATTCTAGTTTTCAAAATATAAGTTATTTCATTTTTATTGTGATTATCTTTTCCAATACAGTACTCAATTTTATTTCCTTGTCTACCAGGCGGCAAAAAAGCAAGTATTCACTTGTTGAACACAAAATGAAGATTTGCGGAAGGGTGTATCCGGAATAAATAAAAAAAGATTTTAATTTAAACTTCATGAAGATCTGAGTAACTGAAAAGTTACTTGTGATATCATGTTAGAAGTAAAGGGATTAAGTCCTAGGAAACTGTGGTGATCACAGAAGAAAAACTTCATACTACAACCAAATTTTGCCTTCCTGACTTTAGAGAGTCCCTTATTATTGTGAGCTCTCTGGGTGATATGATTATTGATATGATGTGAGTATTGCTGGAAGTTCTAAACAGACCAGCAAAGGAAGTGTAGGACAAATTTTCACATTGTGACATCATATATTCAGTACATTTTCTTGAGGCATTATGGACATTTGTTGTAATGGAATAATGTTTCCTTTTAAAGGAATTTGTACTCAGAGACAAATATAAATATCTTGTATTACAAAATATCCTTGCAAAGATTCTGTTTATATTTGGAACCATTCCTACAGGAGCCTAAAATGCTGATATAATTTCACTGACTTGCACCACATATGAGAATTAGTCAGTCTGCAGGTTATGCGACACTGAGGTCCCAGATCCACCAGAATATAATGGCAATATTCATGATGAACAATGACACGGATGAGAATCAGTCTAGCGGCATATAAGATATTGTATTTCAGTTTGTACCCCTGACCCTATCATTACTTGTTTAATACTTCTGCAATCTGAAAATGTTTGTGCCATTGAGATATGCTGGTGCCCATTTTGTTACTTTCTAAAAAGTGATATTTGACACAAAGAGAGTTATAATATTTGCAGTATCAAATAAAGAATTATTTAGAATCACTAAGGCTCTTTTAAAATTTTTGAATGGGTTATATGTTTTTATAATCAGGTTAATTGATTAAATAGGTCCAGTAAGCAGACCATGTTAACGTTAGATGAGGCAATGAGGTAAAGTGAATCCAGTCATTATTGTATAATGCCATATCCATTTCCAAACCACATGATCTCCAAAAGAAATTAAAATCACCCTTTGACAGTATGGGTCAGCCCCATGCTGCTGGGTCCTACTCCTATTTTTGGGAGCCCCTTGAACCCGACACCATTGGTAATGTAACCAGATTAGCATGGCATGAAGACTAATACACCACAAAGAAAGCAAAGGGTGTAAATGTGCTCAGTGCTTTTAATTAAAATAAATCAAAGCAACAGTGTCCAAAAGTGCAGTGCAAAAAGTTCCTAAATAAATACATAATCCATAAAAACAGTGGAAGTCCATGACACAAAAGACTTAAAAGAAGACTAAAAATCAATGCCCAATGGGTCATTGTTTCTTCCTGACTTGGACTAGCCCAAAATGGCTCCCTTTTCATCTCCCCAGCCCACCCACAGCTCACCCATAGCTCACTCAGCTGGCAGAGACACTAGCAGCTGCAGTCTTCTACTCCTGACCCCTGATTTAGCTGCCTCGAGCAGCATCAGCCAGACCGCTCACGGTTGGTTGTCCTGCCATCTTCCTTCACACTCTTGTAGTTGTCCCTCGGATCCCTGAGGGAGGGTACCACCTCGATCACACCCGCTCCTCAAGGAACAGTCAGTGGGTATGATCCACCCCTAGAGCACTAAACCTTTGCTACTATGTAGGGCAAACAACTGTAGGGCAAACAACTTTCCACACAATGGCTGGCTGGCTAGACCTGCCTCTCCACCTGCTGCTGTTCTTACGGCTCTTCTCTATGTTCTGTCTCTTTTCTGTTCTCCCCCTTGCACTTCTTTTTAAAATGGAGACATGGCACAGCTGCTGCACTCCGCAGCTCCCAGTGCCAATTAGGGTCACATGTGATCCTGCACCTGTGCACCAAGTCACATCGCACACAGGAACCGCTCTCGCCTTGCTACCACGCCCCCACCTGAAGACACGAGTCTGGTGATTATTTATTTAAAAGACGCCAGTCAGCCGCAGACCTCAGTTTATCGCACACCATTTGGTACTGGTCTTTGCATCTTTAAAGGAGCAGTATATGGAAAATAGTATGAACAAAACAAAAGACTCCTTGCATAATATGTAGTTGTATTCTTATTTTACTTCAGGTTTTGTGAGCTAAACCACATATATTCTACAAAGTAAATATGTAAAGAAGAACATTCTTCATTGTACAGACTACCTGAAGTCTGTTCACAGAAGATAAAATGGTGTGTGGTGTGGACTGGGTAAGGCAAGCATAATTTGCACATGGGCAACAAAGTCATCTTAGAGAAATTGGGAAAGGTAGGGCAATCTGGATGTATAGGGTGGTCCAGATCTAATTATGCAACTTTTAAAGCAATGCAGGAAAACAATACAAGACAAAAGAATTGCTGTTCGACTGACAACCGTCTTCCCGCCATTTTGGAATGCAGGGCAGGTGCTGCCATCTATCGGCAAAAAGAATTTTTTTTTTTGTGAATTCTCTATGTAATAAACTTAAGTTATAGCGTAATGAAAATTACATAATTAGATCTGGATCACCCTGTAGACTTGGTGGTGGCAACCAGGAAAACATGCATGGAGGAGGATGTAGTCAGAATTGCACCTTATTCTTACTGAAAAGTGGGACATGAAAGGAAAATATTATTCAAGTTGTGTGAAAAATATAGAGATAAAATTGAAAGTTAAAGACTAATCATAAAGTTAGCTAGGGTAATATAATAATTTTTTGCATTTATATATATATATAAGAAAGTAAGGAGATTCTCTGAGAGAGAGGGAATTTGAGAGGAAAGAAAAAAGATGTTGGGATGCTGTGGGATGTGACAAAATGCAGAAAATGAAGAGGAGGCAATGGAAATGGAGACAGAAAGGCCAGCAGGAAAGCAGAAGGCGTTTCAGAAGGAAAGTTGTCCTGGATGATTTGAAAACAAGAGGTCTGTCCCCTAAAGATGCTTAAAACCATAGAAACTGAAGGAAGGAAGTTCTGGAAGCAACACTCAAACACATAATGTCCACCAAACAACTGTTGTTATAGTTTTATATTGTAAGTATTAAAATGTCACCACCATGGACAATCAATCTGTTAATTATGAGTTTCACCTTTTGACACAACCTGAATAAATATGAAATTCCAGACTTAAATATACTTGCAAATAAATGTCATTTCCTCCGTGACAGGAACCAAAAATATGATACATTAAATATAATAGTTATTACCACAAAACAAAAATTGAATTAACCTGACTTTTACAGATGGACATTCATAGGAAACAATTAAGTGACTGGGGGTTTTTCACCATTTCGGAAATTAAAATATTTAGTTATCTAAAAGTATGGCACATTTAATCTTCCATAACATAGTCAAAGTTTGTGTTAGCCGACCAGGTACTTTAGATGCACAATTTTTTACATTATAATACAAACTTTTATAAGCTACACAGATTTAGAGATACAAACAGTGGCAGATTTAGGTATGGATGACAAGGACAGCTGTCACGGGGCACTGTGGTAATCTGCCTACTAGGCATTACCAAATTAAACAAAAGTTGACGTTCACAGAGGAAAAAGAAAAATCTCTTACCTGTTTTGATTGCCGAAGTGCAGGGGTGCATTTCACGAGGATTTTAACTTTGCTATCAGCACTTAAGCATGGTGCAGCAACTGGTTGGTGTTCCTGAAGGTTGGGCCTGCTAGGGGACACTCCACATAATCTGCCATAAAAGATTGTTTTCTGCCGTGGATAAAGAGAAAAGTGTGGGGTGCTTTTGTTTACTTAATTTCATGCATGCATGCATGCGTTAGTCTGAGAAGTGTATCCCCAAGAAAGAGTCCCGAGGTAAGGTTACAAAGAAAAAGTAACTTACTTTTGTAGAACGCATCGGCTTGTCCGAGGGGATGCACTCAAGTTCGTGCTCTTACTTACTCGTGTGCACGCAAATTCGCTAGCCCTATTTAATACTTGCATTGCATGGGTTGAATGGCGCACCTGTGCAGAATGTACGTGATTGGTGTTTTTAGATAACAGATTGGCTGTAAGATTTTTAAACATTTTCTTTTTGTATTGAAATATAGATATCTCCTAGTTGTAGCATTGTTTTGGTGCATTTTTTGTTTTTCTTGTATATACACTATTTTTTATATTGTAAATATTTTTGAAGATTCATGGGACTGTGTTTTGTGTAGTTTCTTTCTGATTGTTTTCTTTCTTTAGGAAGGCTACAGTTTTGTGTATATACATTTTTATCTTTAGTTTTCATTTTGGGACTGGCAAATTCACTGTAAATATCATTCACCCTTTTTGATTGGGACATTTTTGGGACATTTCCTGTGTTTATTTTTTTTTGTGCACAAAAGCCACTTTTGTTTTTGGAAAATACCATGTTTTGTATCTGTGTCTCCATGTCTCCCTTCTCTCAAGTCTGGTCCCGGTTAGTCCTGAACTACAAGACACCCTCTGTGCAGGCTGGTGCCATCCTTGCCACAACATGTGGTGTCACAGGCCCTGCGCCATAAAGTTGGGATTTGTGATTACAGCCTAAGTCGGTCTGTCCATTAGGGGTGCTATTTATGAAAGATAAGGGTCTCATGCTCCATAAATTGCATGGAATGTACATATAGGGGTGCTGTTTTTGTAACTGAAGGGAGACGCTTCCATCAGTTATCAAAGTCCAATATTGACTGCTTGCTATGGACAACAAGGGGAACACCGTATAAGCTTTGGGCAGCACTAGATACAAACAATAACATTTGCGTGGATGAGCACATAATTCTGTTTAAACGTGTAGTGAAAGTGTACTGCACGTCTGTATACTTTGTCTTGTTTGTTCCCTAAAGAATTTAGGAAATATTACTATATTTATAGAAGTAAAGTCAGATTAAGAGAATGATATGATCAGTTGACAATGAAGAAGTGGAAAACAAAAACTCCACCTATGGCAATCTACAGGAATCTTAAACATGCAAAGCTAAACTCTGGCTGCTCTAGGATACCTGTTCTCTCTCCTGTTAGGTACAGCACATATTAGTGTGCATGGCGGTATAATTGTCTAATGGTCTAATGCTAAAATATCTCAGATACTGTGATGTTGAAGTCCATGAGCATGTGGCCACAGCAGGTCACTGCTCCTAAAGTCTACATCCTAGCAGCTGTCCTGCATCAGCACATAATCCACTGTCCGGGACACATATTTCTACTTAGCACTGTCAGGGACAATGTTGGTATGCTTCATATCATCCTTAATTTGATCCATCCACCAGCGCTTCGGTCAGCCTCGTGGTCACCGACTGCTTGGGCTGAGACAGTATGCAGTCGTTGGTACCACGGATGACATGGCCATAACATCGGCCATAACATGCCTTGGGCAACTTCCCAGTAATGGGCACAACGTCCCCATTGTACATTGAACGTCCTCGTTCATGATGTGGTCAAGTCAGGTGAGGCCTAGTGACCATTGGAGCATCTTAATTTCCATTGCGTGGAGGAGCTGCTCATGTTTCATGCTCACTGGCCAGCATTCTTTTCCATAAAGGGCAACTGGGTGAACGACCGGTTCATAGGTTTTTCCCTTCAAGTAGATGAGCATATTCTAGTCACAAAGAATGCCAATGACTTGCTTCCATTTTAGCCAGGCTGCACTGATGTGGGTTCAAGCATCGGGTAGAGTGTCAAGCCAAGGTATAAAAATTGCATAGTCTTCTTAATGTCATGGCCATCGAGTTGAATGGTGCCATCTGTCTGTTCACCACATACAAGATACTCCATTTTCTGAAGGTTTAAACGCATTCCATTGGCACTGAGTTCAGCCGCCCACTACTGCATTTGGTCTTTGAGGCTGGTGTGAGCCTCGTCAGCAAGAAATGCATTGTCAGCAGGTTCCAGGAGTGGTGACAAGGCTATTCCCTAGTGGATGTCAACATTGACGTTGTACAACGTTGAAATGCAAACCTGGCAGCAGACAATGCTTGAGACGTTGACTTGACCCTCTGGACATGGGCCTCCAGGACACCATGAAAGTGTTACAAGCGCCAAATAAACTTGTCTGGCACATGGTCAAAGGCCTTTTCCAGATCAAGGAAGGTGAAGTGAAGGGGCAAGCTTTTCTCTCTGTGGCATTCGACCAGCCAATGGGTGGCATGTAGCGTATCCGTTGTGCCACTGCTTTTGATGAATCCGCACTGGTTCAGCATGATTTTGATGACTTTGCAAAGATGGACATCAGAACGCATTCAAATATCTTCATGGTGTGGTTATGCAGATGGGTCGGGCAACAGTTTTTGCCACATCCCCTTTGCCCTTCCATGTTGGCACAGTCGTGCTCGTTTCTCCATGTTCCAGGGATCGTGCCTTTGGCAATGATGTGATTGAAGAGTAAGGCATGTCAGTCAACCCCGCATTGACCAAGAAGTTTCCAGAGTTTGGTGAGGATGACACCCAGGCCAGGGGCCTTGGCATTCATCATCTTCTTCAATGCATTCTTCACTCCAGTGACACTGATAGGCAGGACAGGAGGCGCACTGAGGACTGGTGGGTGCAGGAATTTGATGTTTCTGATTTCAGCAGAGAAGTCATTCCAACCAGGGAGAATGGCAGGTGGGTCTTGGAGAATGTCGTGGTCCTGATCCTTGACTTGCGCAAATTGACCAATGTCTTGGGTCATTGGATGACGCATCTTGGCTATGCTGGCCCCAGCAGGCAAATCCAACTGATCTTAAAGATCCACGTAATACTCAGACTTCATCTTCACCAGCGCTTGTTTTGCTGCTGATATGACTGAACGATACTCGTGCCAGTCGTCATCAGCATGTGATAAGTGTCACTTCTTGAACACTGCTTTCTTTCGCTTGACCACCAACTGGGCAGAATCGTTCCACCACCAGACGTCACGTTTGATGAATTTTCTTTCAGATTACCATTGCTCCAAGGACATCAGCAGCTGCATTGCAGATCAACTCAGCAGGATCATCCCTGATTGCATTGACTTTGTTGAGCATAATGTATATATAGTAATCCCTCCTCGATCGCAGGGGTTGCATTCCAGAACCCCCAGCGATAGGTGAAAATCTGCGAAGTAGAAACCATATGTTTGTAAGGTTATTTTTATACATTTTAAGCCCTTAGAAACTCTCCCACACTGTTTATAAATATTCTCCGCACAGTTATACAGTAAACCCTTGTTTATCGCGGTTAATCCGCTCCAGACAGATAAATGAATTTCCACGAAGTAGGATTTTTTATTTATAAATCTAACATTTTCGAGTTAGAGCACTGAAAACCTGTTTACGACCTTCTAAATACGTTTTTTAACATTATTAGAGCCCTCTAGACATGAAATAACACCCTTTAGTCAAAAGTTTAAATTGTGCTCCATGACAAGACAGAGATGACAGTTCTTTCTCACAATTAAAAGAATGCAAACATATCTTCCTCTTCAAATAATGCGTGTCAGGAGCAAAGAATGTCAGAGAGAGAGAAAAGTAAACAATCAAAAATCAATAGGGCTGTTGGGCTTTTATGCATGCAAACCGCTGCAAGGAAGGGATCAATGTGAAGGTAGTCTTTCATCATTTTTTAGAGGAGTGTCCGTATCTTCTAAGCAAACAGCCACTGTGCAAACAGACCCTCTGCTCACACCCCCTCCGTCAGGAGCAGAGAATGTCAGAGAGAGTGAGAGAGACAGAGAAAAGCAAACAATCAAAGATCAATACGGGCTGTTAGAGCTTTTAAGTTGTCGAAGCACCGCGATGGAAGCATATCGTATATCATTGAGGAGTTTTATTTAATACGTAATACGTGCTCTGATTGGGTAGCTTCTCAGCCATCCGCCAATAGCGTCCCTTGTATGAAATCAACTGGGCAAACAAACTGAGGAAGCATGTACCATAAATTAAAAGAACCATTGTCCGCAGAAATCCGCGAACCAGTGAAAAATCCATGATATATATTTAGATATGCTTACATTTCAAATCCGTAATGGAGTGAAGCCGCGAAAGTCGAAGCGCGATATAGTGAGGGATACAACAACAACAACATTTATTTATATAGCACATTTTCATACAAAAAAATGTAGCTCAAAGTGCGTTACATAATGAAGAATAGAAAAATAAAAGACACAGTAAGAAAATAAAATAAGTCAACATTAATTAACATAGAATAATAGTAAGGTCCGATGGCCAGAGTGGACAGAAAAAACAAAAAAAAAACTCCAGACGGCCGGAGAAAAAAAATAAAATCTGCAGGGATTCCACACCATGAGACCACCCAGTCCCCTCTGGGCAATCTACCTAACATAAATGAACCCGTCCTCTTTGTATTTAGGGTTCTCACAGAAGGACTTGATGATGATGGTCATGTGGACTTCTGGCTTTTAGTCCATCAATGTTGGAGCATCATGATTCTTTGAGTAGGTGGTGGTGGCGCAGGCCGCCACCACAAAGAAACCGGAAAAAGAAAAAGAGAGAGTGGGGTCAGTATGGATTTTAGAGCCATTATGAATAGTTATTATGATGAATTGAACATACAGAGTATCAGGATTAAGTTAAAGTGAAATTATGAGAAGGCCATGTTAAAGTAATGTGTTTTCAGCAGTGTTTTAAAGTGCTCTACTGTATTAGCCTGGCGAATTTCTATTGGCAGGCTATTCCAGATTTTAGGTGCATAACAGCAGAAGGCCGCCTCACCACTTTTAAGTTTTGTTCTTGGAATTCTAAGGAGATACTCATTTGAGGATCTAAGGTTACGATTTGGGATATAGGGTGTCAGACATTCCGATATATAAGATGGAGCAAGATTATTTAAGGCTTTATAAACCATAAGCAGAATTTTAAAGTCAATTCTGAAAGACACAGGTAACCAGTGTAGTGACATCAAAACTGGAGAAATGTGTTTGGATTTTTTTTTCCTAGTTAGGATTCTAGTAGCTGCATTCTGCACTTGTTGCAAATGATTTATGTCTTTTTTGGGTAGTCCTGAGAGGAATGTGTTACAGTAATCTAGGCGACTGAAAACAAAAGCGTGAGTTAATTTCTCAGCATCTTTCAATGATATAAGAGGTCTAACTTTTGCTGTGTTTCTTAAGTGAAAAAATGCTGTCCTAGTGGTCTGATGAATATGCAATTTAAAATTCAGGTTACAGTCAACAGTTACCCCTAAGTTTTTTACTTCCGTCTTAACTTTTAATCCTAATGCATCAAGTTTATTTTTGATAACCTCATTGAATCCATTTTTGTCAATCACTAAAATTTCAGTTTTCTCTTTATTTAGCTTGAGAAAATTACTATTCATCCATTCAGAAATCCCAGTAAGACATTGTGTTAGTGAATCTAGAGAGTCGGTGTCATCAGGTGCTATTGATAAGTACAGCTGTGTGTCATCAGCATAGCTGTGATAGCTCACGTTGTAACCTGAGATAATCTGACCTAACGGAAGCATATAGATTGAAAAGAGTAGCGGACCAAGGATAGAGCCTTGTGGAACACCATATAGAATATCCTGTATCTTTGAGTTGTGATTACCACAACTAACAAAGAATTTTCTTCTTGCCAGGTAGGATTCAAACCAATTTAAGACACTGCCAGAGAGACCCACCCATTGGCTAAGGCGACTTCTAAGAATATTGTGATCAATGGTGTCAAATGCGGCACTGAAATCGAGGAGGATGAGAACAGATAAATGGCCTCTGTCTGCATTTACCCACAAGTCATTTACTACTTTAACGAGTGCAGTTTCTGTGCTGTGATTTGTTCTAAAACCTGACTGAAATTTATCAAGAATAGCATGTTTATTGAGGTGGTCATTTAACTGCATAATGGCTGCCTTCTCTAGAATTTTACATAAGAAGAGCAGGTTAGAGATGGGTCTAAAATTTTCAAAAGCAGAGGGGTCAAGATTATTTTTCTTGAGTAGGGGTTTAACTACAGCAGTCTTAAGACAGTCTGGGAAGACCCCCATATTTAATGACGAATTTACTATGTCAAGAATATTATCAATTAGCACGCCTGATACTTCCTTGAAAAACCTTGTTGGTATTGGGTCAAGGACGCAGGTGGAGGGTTTCAGTTGAGAGATTATTCTATGTAAGTCAGGTAAATCTATCCTGGTGAAAGAATTTAATTTGTTTATAACAGAGTACTGGAGCTTAGGAGGTTCCGCAGTGTTGGGGAGATGTACTATGTTATTTCTAATATCATTAATTTTTTGATTGAAAAATGCAGCAATATTCTCACAGGTTTCACTGGAAGTATTTTGGGGGCATTCCTTTGTGTTACCTGGGTTTATCAGACGATCGATTGTAGAAAATAAGACTCTGGGATTACTAGCATTGTTATTTATAATCTTAGAAAAATAGCAGCGCCTCTCAAGACGGACTGTGTTATTGTATTCTGTTATTTTAACCTTCAATATCTCATAATGGATAGTTAGTTTAGTTTTTCTCCATTTACGCTCAGCTCTACAACATGTTCTTTTTAAATCAGACACTCTTTGGGTCTTCCATGGAATAACAATACTAGAAGATTTTTTAACTGTCTTTTCAGGTGCAACTATGTCAACAGCAGCTCTTACTTTAGAGTTAACATTTTCCACCTTACTATTTACATTATACTCGCTATTATAGTTGGCACTATAAACGGACTGATTGCTTAGAATGTTTTAAAGCTGCTGATGAGTCAAAGAAGCATTTTTTACTAATATGCTTCTTATGAATGTTTTCTATCATTATTTCTATATTAAATAGTAAAAGACCAATATCAATGATCTGCTTCACATCAACTTTTAGTCCTTTGGTAATTACTAAGTCTAACATATGACCTGCTTTATGTGTAGGTTGATTAACGAGCTGTCTCAAATCAAAAGAATCCAGGAGGTTCATAAATTCCTTTACTTTTAGGTCACACTGATTATCGATATGAAAGTTAAAGTTGCCTACAATTAAGAGTGTGTCATAGTTCGTAATTAAAATTGACATTAAGTCTGAGAATTCCTCAAAGAAAGATGCGTTAAATTTAGGAGGTCTGTACACGGATAAAACTAGAACATGAGAATCTCCATGAATATCAACGGCGAGATACTCAAAGGACTTAAATTTACCAAAACTAACATCTTTACACTTTATCCGGCTCGAGTAAATGTTTGCCAAGCCTCCGCCCTTCTTTCCCTGGCAGTCTGCACGAGTAAAACTGTAATCCGGAGGCGCAGATTCGATTAAAACAGCTGCACCGTCTGAGTTGAGCCACGTTTCACTTAGTGCAATAAAATCAATGTTTCTATCACTAATAAGATCATTGATAAAAAACGTCTTGTTAGTTAAAGCTCTAACATTTAATAGTGCCATATTTAATGTTTCGGAGGGGCAGAGCTGAATTCTATGCGTGTTATTGATATTTGGAACAGCAACCAAGTTATTTTTGTTAGCGCCGCTCTGTGTGTATTTTTTATGTAATCTACAATCTGTTTTTATAGTGTTAATGCATTGTTAATCTAAAGTAGTAATTGCAGTTAAATTATTGGTGTTTATGCCGCACTGCCTAGATTTTTTACGTGCATTAAGATGGGTTATTAGATTATTAATGTTGTGCACTTTTACATAAGACTTTGTTAAGCCATTATGTTCTAGCAAAGCAGTAGCATTACGGAAGGGGTTTAAAGTAGAAATAGACAGTCAAGATAGACGGATTACCTTATCGATGTTTTCGGAGAGGACCCGGGCACCGAATCTATTAGGATGCAGGCCATCCTGTTTGAAGAAATGCGGCCTTTCCCAAAAGAGGTCCCAATTGTTGATGAACCCGATGTCTTGAGTTTCGCAGAAGCCTTTCAGCCAGTTGTTTAATCCCAACAGATGACTGTAGTATTCATTTGATCATCTGACAAGAGGTAGTGGACCCGAGATGAAGATTTTTGCCGCTGGGGTCCTCTCCTTCGTGTCTTTAATTAGTGCTGCGAAGTCAGCCTTAAGAATCTCCGACTGTCGGTGCCTTATGTCGTTTACGCCGGCGTGTATAATGGATCCAACTGCCCTCTTGTGCTTCTCATAGATGGTTGGCACACATCTCATCACATCTCAGACTCGAGCACCGGGAAAACAAGAAACAAAAGATTTTCGATTAGGGCATGTGATACTGAGGTTTCGTACAATCGAATCACCTACCACGATTACATCACCCAGGGTTGAAGGCAAACTGGGGACGCAGAGAGAGTCAAACCGGTTCTGAATTGAGATGCTCGCCTGTGCCGATGGAGGTGTTCTAGTCTTGAACCCCCATCTGCATAGCTGAAACACGCCAAGGTCTTTATCGGCATTGGTGTCGTCGTCGCTCCTACGAGGCACGGGGGTGAAGCTTACTTGTCCTTGGAATTGAGCGGCACGAGGTGGGGTTGATGTTACGTCGACTTCAGATGTCGAAGATGGTTTATCCTGCAGCCGAGCCTTCAAGTCTCTAAGGTACCTTCGTTTGGACAGGAGTTTCTGAATCTGTTTGTCGAGTGCCTGGAGTTCTTCGACGATGACGGCAACACGATTCATCTCACTGTCAGCCATTGTCTGCTTCTACTTCGCTTCCACTTCGTGACCTAGGAAAGAAAGAGAGAGAATGAGAGCCTGCATGGGTAGCCTGCGTTTCACTGGGATCACTGTATTTTGTAATTTTCCAGTTGAAGTATTTTTGAAACTCATGCTATACATTAATTTTCAGTGGGAAGCTGTGTTATTCAATGAAATATTCTTTAAAAATTTGAAAAATAGTGTACCTGTACCTGCAATTAAAAATGGCGTCTTTAGAGTACCAGTCAAAATGTGAAAACCAAAAGCCTTACAGCTTATTAATGTCCACTTTGAAGTGTGAAAGGTTTCAGAAAAAAAATGTTTTCCACATTTTATCAAATGAAAATTGTAAATAGTATATTTTATAATATTCTTGGCACTATTTTCCTGCTCAGTTGTCTATTCACTGACACCATCATGAGTGGATTTTTCTTATAAATAATAAAGCAAAATAAAGCTTCCAATGAGAGCAAGTACAAGTTATACGCAGCATAAAAGGGTTTCAATAATGCAGAAACATGACCAAGTGCAGTTCAAAACTGGGCAATGGCAAACTGGAACACCTCTCTTGAATGTAACCTCAATGAGTGATAAATAGCAGGCCCACTGTCAGCTAAGCTAATAGTAGCCAAGCAGCCATGCAACGTCAGCGTAAACCAGAAATTTTCTTGTCAATGTCTTCCTCCCACAACCAAGAAAGTGTACTGTCACTCTGCATTAACCATTAGTTTAAGAATACTGCTGAAACTGAAAACTAATACCTGTTCAAGAAACCTCACATTGCTTCTATGAATAGTGACATTAGTCAGTTTATATTACAGGGCTGAATTAGAGGGGCCTTCAGAAGGTGTACCAGCAGAGCATTGCACCATAAGCACACTGGCCAGTGAGAGGGCACATATTACTTTTAATAAAAATGTTGACCGTTGAAAATTCAGTAACTCTAGTATTTCTATCAACGTTTTGGCGTGGATTTCAGTCGGTAACATCATGTTTTTGGGTGTCTTCTACTCAAGTATACCACCAGGAATGAGCTAAATGTGTTGGCTGACACAAGAGGTTTCAGTCTCTGGTGGAATGGCTGCAAGAGCAGCAGACAAACAGCTGGATGGCTATCAAGAATTTATCAATAAGTAGTCTTTATTTTTGTAATTAAAAGGTGAAAATGTTGAGTAGTTAAATAAAATCTGAGATTATACTTTTAGATTTAAGTGACCATGCAGTAAAACCAATTGTGTTTAGTTAATTGATATTTTTGCTCATTTATAACTAGAATAAGAATAATTAGAAACAAAATTATATTATTGAAGGATGCTGGAAAGAAGACAGAAAAAAGACATGATGTCAAGAGTAGAGAACAGTTAACATGAAAATGTAGAAATCAACTGAAACTCAAAGAAGTGGAGCACAATAAAGCACAGAAGAGTCCTGTTCAGAATTTAACAAGAAGGGAGGCAATATTGGCTCCCTGTCAGTGCCGTAGCCATCACTATAAACTGGGGGCTCTTCTAATGGGGAAACAACTAGGTATTAAATATCACTAAATATTTGTTCATCATGTTTTTAATTAAAGCAAATTTTATGATTTCTGTCATTTGTTGACATACAGTATATACTTTTGACCTGTTCTTGTATTTATTTTTCCATTTATATAAAAAAATGAAATGTGTGACGTTGATTTAAAAATAGAAGGTGACCTGCTGCTGATCTCTTCTTGAGAGGTGATGTGTGTTTTTTCCCTTCAAAATGATGGCATGAAATTTGAAGGACAAGCAGGAGCTTGAATTCACAACTGAGCTTGTTTACATTGAACTAGGTACATTATTTGCAGTACTGATGTTTTCTTTTATAAAAAATGCGCAATACAGAGTATATATTTGAACTTTATTTTACCTGCATGTCTACAAACAAGCTGCTTTCATTTTGTTGCGGACAATTAGATCAACAAATACATAAATACCCTCAGTACTATTCCTATATTATATATATATTCCTATAACAATTTGAAGAGCCTAGTAAAGACAAATATAGCATTTTTATATTTTCATATTCAGCTGCTTTTGTTTATCCAATAGCAAAATGTTTATGTGACAAAGTGCCTGTTTCATAAGTGTTCTTGCATGAGTTTGAGTTCTTATTTCACTTAGGAATTCATATTATTTAATTCACGAATATGCTTAGGGTGCCACGGTGGCACAGTGGTAGTGCTGCTGCCTCGTGGAGTTTGCATGTTCTCCCTGTGTCTGTGTGTGTTTCCTCCGGGTACTCCGGTTTCCTCCCACAGTCCAAAGACATGCAGGTAAGGTGCATTGGCGATTCTAATTTGTCCCTAGTGTGTGCTTGGTGTGTGGGTGTGTGTGCCCTGCGGTGGGCTGGCACCCTGCCCGGGGTTTGTTCCTGCCTTATACCCTGTGTTGGCTGGGATTGGCTCCAGCAGATTCCCGTGACCCTGTGTTAAGATATAGCAGGTTGGAGAATGACTGACTGATGACTGACTGAATATGCTTACATTTATGTTTCAATTCTCAATGTCTTGCAGTTGCATTTGGTGTTGCTGCTGACCATACAATATGACCTCATAGCAAATGGTAGATAATACTATCACCAACAACAAGCTCAATCTCACATTTTCATTGCATTTCGTGAAAATAATAGGCATCGTACAGTGGTCTGAGAAGGAGCTGTGCTGACAGGTGTCCTGGGCCAGACAGAATAAGAGTGTTTTTAATCATATGAGCCTTTGAGATTCTTTGCAATCTATGCTGATGGAAGCTCTGTTTTCTTCTCCATTGCCAGCTGAATTCAATTGAACTCTCATTCCTTCTGAGTCACTGATTTACTAAACATGAAGTATGTTTGCTCTTCTAGAGACTGATCTGTCATAAAGCAGTGGTCTGTCTCTCTATAGTAGAATGCTGTGCAGATGAGTTAGAATTTCTACAGTATTTATGTATGGATGTAATCAGTGCGTGGCTTGACACAGAATTGTTACACTCCTTTAAGCTACCTATAGTTGCCCTGATTCCCAGAAAAGCAGAACATTTTTTGCTTTAATGATTAAAGGTCTATGGCTCTAAAATTCTGTAATAATTAAACCATTGAGTGTTTAATTATCTAACATCTTGATTTTGTCCATAATCCTGATCTTAGATCCCTTGCTTTTGCTTCCTATCTCAGTAGAAAATATAGTAAACATGGCTCTCCATCAAATTTTGTCAAATGTCATCTCCCCAGGTCTTTACAACAGGATCCAGCCAGCAGAATGTAGTGTCTCCCTAAGGTTAATCCCTTGCAAACTCCTATAAATGAATGAGGATGATGCTGTATGCCCCAAGAGTGATTGTGCAAAAACTATGAGACTGAGCTAAGATTCACCCCAGGGAGCGTTTGCTCTCCACTTCATTTCTCCCTGCACATCAAGAATGTCACCTTTTGTGATCCACCTATTAAACATTCTGAAGCTGAAAGAAATTGCTATGATCCACTCAGAACAGGAGCAGGCATTCTATGAGACGCAGGTGGCTCAGTTGGCCAGTTAGTCCGCTTTCTGCCATCTTGAGCTAAACACTATGCAAACAGTTGAAACAGTCATAAACTCCACGATACATCTTATTTCTCCTGAACTCCAATTATATTACTGTGAGATGGATAGAGTCATTCACATTTACATTTCCAGACACAAATATTACTTCACTTCCTAGACGAATGGAAGAAAGCGCAGTATTGATTTTTTTTTGTGCCCAAACTGGGAAAGGTTTAATCTTTTCCAGTCTGCTCTGGTATAGTTCTTAAGGGTATTTACTGAGCACAAAGTTAAGTTGTTAAGTTGTTCATATGTTCATGTATTAGACAGTATTGTAGAAGTACATCTTGGGTCATCAATTGAGCTGAAAATATAATAAATAATGACACTCTTCTGACATAACCAGAACTTGTCTTCATGCCAGTAGCTTCTTACAGCAGTCACTCTAATCAATTAAAAATTTCATCCCACCTTTGCACCCCGTGAGTTCTTGCTTTACTTCATTTAGAACAGATCTGTAATTACTATGGACATGGTACCACATGGGTCTATTTGGCTTGTGTTGTAAGCAAGAAAACACTTTTGGGACTTGGCTCTTGTGTGCTTGTAACTATACATAATAAATCAACAAATCAATATTTACTCTGATTAAACACTTCATTGAAGCCAGAATTTGTGCAAGTTCCAAGGGAAATGTAACAGCTTCCCAAAACAAATAGATCCATGACTCCACTCCAATTGCAGTTTTGGAGTAATTTCAATTCATCTAAGCATTTTAGTCTCATCCTCAAAATGTTAAACATTAAATTAAGCATTTTCCCTTCTTGTTTTGGACCAAGATAACACTAATTGTGAAACAAACTACTGTCAGCAAACAATACTTATTATTTGACTGATGACTTTATCCAAGGCAACTTACAATATTTGAGATACAACTGGTTACATTTCATTAGTTTATCCTTATGGAGTACAGGCAGATGAAGTTATTTGCTCATGATCACACAGTGTGAGCTGTAAGATTTGAACACACAACCTCAGGGTTTGAAGCCTTAACTACTAATGATCTGAAAGCCCATTGCATGGGAAGCCAGTGTTTCTCTTTGTAGTATTAATAGCGATGCTAAAATCAACCTTAAACAGGGCGCCATTCCATTGCTGGACATTAAATATATTGCAGAGTACACTACAAATCATCTACAAAGATGCACATCAACTGTAAATACAGGAAGGCAAGTCCGATTAAAAAAATAATAATTTTGGTCATTGATAGTGCTGCCACATACCATTTATCTATATTAATATGTAATAAATATATTTGAAAATCAGTTATATAAATCCAAAAATTGGAATCCATTAATATAAAAATATGTGGTCATGAATTTGCTGTGTAGGTTCCTTGCACCTCATACATTCATTTTAGGTTAACTAGGCCTGTTATGTGTATGATATACTCATTTATGTGCACATGTCCATTGCAATGGATTGTCTTACTATCCAGGAACAGTTACACCCAAGGCTCAGTGCTAATGTATTGAATGAAGCTGCTTTCCAAAATTTAATTAATTCAGATTTTCTCACTTTCACCACCACACAATCATAACCTAATATATAAGCATTTATAGTTAAAATACTAGGAGAAAGAGTTTTAATTCCACCTTTTAAACAAAAGTGAACAAAAAAACTTTCTAGGAATGTATAATGTTCCCATATGTAACTTTACAGTCCAAAAATAAACATGCAGTTAACTTTTGACTAATGCATAAAGACAAAAACAAGCCAGCTAGATATACATGATTATAAATACCTACAAAAGCTTATTTAATCTTTGTGAAGTGTCTATGAAAGCCTCTCACACATAAATATATGAAGCCCTTATGCACACACACCACATTACAAACAGGTCCTTTACACAAAGTGTCCCTTTTTATGTACAAACAACAGCTCATCTGTGCCTCTATGTAAAGCATGTGCTCACCTTTTTGTAGTCCTGTCTCTCTTCATTACATGGGTAGCCACTGTTAGACATTTCTGATACAGAAAGAAGAATATCAAGATCAATGAGCTGAGAGGTATGGCAAGAAAATAGTATAAAGTTAAAGAGATAAATTCACAGTTTACAGTAGAGCTGGAAACCTCCTGTTGTTGTTAAGTCAGTGGGTATAGAGCAACTTGTTTCTAAATCAAGGTATAGTGAAACGACAAATACAAAAGCAGCACTGTATCAGATGCAAGCGGGTAAGTGACTAAGTAAGGCACAGTACCTTGTTTTATCACAATTCATTTAGTTCAGGTCCTGCAGTTCTTTCTGCTTTAAGGTCCTCCAATGGCAGTTTTGGTCAATTTCTCCAGTCCATGCATTTTAAACTGCTGCTGGGACTTAAGAGAGACAGCAAAAGGTACTAAACAAAGGACTTAATACGGAGAGAAAATGAAAATCTAAAATTGCTTTTATCTATTCAGGAGCTTGGTAGCACAAGATATCTGAAGTGTAATCATTAATTTACACATATTAAGATAGACAAACACACATACGTAGAACACCACAGCTACTGGGTTCCACACGTTTTAGAAGTGCCTCGGCCTGCTACGGTATCTTTCTGTCATGACATAACAGCAGTAAATACAGTTTAAGCAGTGGGGTCTATGGATATGCAACATGTTAAAACACAGTGGTTATTTTGTCAGGACATGTTTGCATTTCCATTTAGAAAATAACCTTAATTTTCTCTAGTTATTGTTTTAGACGTGCAGTCAGACAGTAGATGCTGTTCAGCCTCCAGGGTGCTTTTACTGTGTTGTTAGAGGTAGATTTGTTGATATGGGTGTTTTGAGTACTGAAATCTGCATCTCCTGCGGTTCTTTGTCATTAGTTCTCTTAAGGACAATCCTTTTAATGGGGTGTGACACACCATTCATTTCAAATGCACATTTTGCAGTACTTATTTTCATGAATGTAGCTGCCAGTTCTTTTAAGCTTACTTTGATTCCTACACTACCATCATAACACTGAACAACAGACAGCACACACACCACCTATGTCAACATAACGTTCACATTTACCACTCATGAACTAATGCTGTTGAATGCCAACATATAATTTGATGCTACAGAAAGTTTTTTCCTTTGCATTAGGTTACTCTTATTTTTAAAACAGGCTGTTTATTTTTAAAAAGTACAACATACAACATACATTTACAGTATATGTCTAATAGGGATTTGTTAGGAGACTTTGACTATTCATCATAATCAGAAACTTGCTCCCTGTAGGACCAAGTTAACAAAAGCACCTCTGATCTTTGCAGTTCAAAATCACTGCCCCTACTTTCAGCACCACTTTCATCAGTAGTTCAATTGGTTTAGAAATGTGACACTCAGTAAGCCGTCTAATGGTTTCCACCCAGTTTTAAGCAAAATTCACTCATGGTTGTCTGTAGTTGTATATATTATATTTCTGGCTTCAGCAAAACACATTACTTGTTACCCGCTGGTCTTTCCATGTTTGGCCTGTTTTTGTTGTGAGTGCTGCTGCTACATTTTATCCAGACTTTCATCTTATATTTACATTATGCACCATATTTTGGATTGGTCAGACTAAGTATGGAAGATACTTTTAGTGTGAACTGAGAAATTACAAACACTTAATGCTTCTGATGAATTTGAAGTTGGTTGCACTTCACTGTGTTAGGCCACTTACTGTCTACTCCATGCTTAGGACTGCATAATAGCCAAAGCCATGCACTGGAGATTAAGCATACAAAATATTTCATTTTTTTTATATTGATATTTGTACATATTTGCGTTCAATCAGTGATTACATTGCACTCATCACCTTTTCACAGCATCGTAACCTACTCTGGAGCCAACCCAAGATAACACTCAATTTAAGTACCCATTAGAAGGCATATATTAGTTCTAAATACGGTGCCATCAAACACAGTTTAAAAGAAGCCATTTTACAAAGAAAAAGTGTAAACCCACAAACAATGTCAAGCTGAATGTACAATGCAGCTGACCTTCATTTTTTCTGTCGCTTTCAAACCACTAAAGGTTTACTTTGCCTGTATTTGCACCAGCTGGAAGATGTTATGATTTTTTTCTCTTTCTTCTCCAAGCTTTTTGATCATTTTGTCCTCTATTCAGTTTTGGCATCTTTAATATTTTTAAAGCCCTTGAAATTAATTTGTTATGTACAGTTCTAAAATGAAGATGGAATAATTTGACAATGTTTTTGTTTTCAAATGATAACGAATGTTAAATGTGTTTGGATAAGTAGCCATTCATTAGTATTAGCAAAATGGGACTGTCTTTAAGAGTTCTGTCAAGAGGAGGGATCGTCCAGCATGCTTTATCATGGTTCCAGTTGTCTTAAACCGGAAACAGTGATGCAGAGAGTGCAGACAAAGAACAAGAATCATACTACGAAAACAGTAAAAAAAATATGATGGAAATAAAGGTACTTTAAAGGAACAAAAAGAAAACATAAAAGATATTTTCCTACTTTGTGTAAAGCATCTTGTGGTGGTGCATGCTGTAACACCCTATAAATCTAAGAGGATAAAAAAAAGTGTGTTTTTGACTCTGTAATCAAAAACAGATGGGGAGAACCCCAATCTCAACCAAACCAGAACTACCATCACTAAAACACAGTTTGTTGCAAAGCCAGTGCAGCCAGTGCTACTGGGAATCATCAAAAGGATTTCTCTGAGAGCAGATCGTAAGCCTTATGGAACTGACAGTCTCTGTTACTATTGCCCACTTTCCCAGTGTTTACCCAGTCTAAAAGGTACCCGTACACAGCAAGGGCCATTCCATTAATCAGTTTTCTGAATCTGGGTGTCCAGTACATAATAACGTGGAGACCAAACTTACAGCAGCAATCAGTGCAAGTATTAACCTGGGAATTACCCAATAGCGTCACTTTGAATTGCAGAAGAACAAAGTCATGCGAACACAGGGAGAACATGTTCAAGTCAAATAGAAGGAATCAAAATTGGTCCAAATACTGTGCAGTGACAGCCCTGCTTACATCTCCTTTACGACCCCTGACCATATTTTGGACACAGTATCATTTTGGAGCAACATGGAGGCGTAGCAGGTAACACTACTGCTTCCCAGCGTCATGTCATTTATGTTCATTTTTTACTTTTGTTAATTTCCATTGTTCCTTGTTTTTGGTTTTGCTGTATTAGTGTTGTCTTTATTATGTGCCTTGTGTTTTGTGGGTGGTCATCTCAATCCATGTGGTTCGTTTGCGCATGCTCCCAAACTACTGCTCCAAGAGGTGTGGCCACCTACCAATCAATTCCTTGCAGTTCATGTCAAATGTTCTTGGGAGCTTAGTGAGTGCTTCTTAGTTTAGTCCCGTTCTTTTGTGAATCATTGGGTTTTTTATCATTTTGCTCTTTTTTTTTTTGATTTTGCCAAGTTGTTGTTCATTGGAACTTGTTCACCTTGGATTGCCCTTGCTAGTAACTCCTTTTTGCCTTCTGTGATCTACCAATTTTCATGTATTAACAGAGGTGTTTGTAAAATAACACTTTTATTTTATAAAAATTCAGCAATTGCCTTTATTACTAGTCTGGGTTTGTTGGTGATATCCCTCTCTAGTGGGCATTATTGGTAAGTGTTAAGGAACATGTGCTTTGGAACTCTTTAGCATTTGGGACTCCAAATTAACAACAAAATTTTAAAAAGTTTTTAAAATCAAAATATTCTTGATTGTAATAGAACACTATGATTTTTCACTCTCTGGTAATATATGGCTATATCCTTGTTCTAGGACTAAAAATAACATCATATTCATAATCACTGATCTTGAAATACTCTTAAAAATACCCCACATGCTTATGTTTGAAATTTGACATTTTTAACCTCCTAGTTGTGGCTCTCTAAGAAGACTAGGACCACTGGTAAAGAATCAAAAGTATTATCATATTGATGATCAGCCACATCAAAATTGCATTAAATGACACTCCACATGCCTATATTACCAATCACCATTTTTTCAAAGTTTTGTGAAAAGGAGTAACTTTGAGACCTCATATCCCATTAGGACTGAACCCCTAAGGTTGGTTGATGTTACATGTACAACTTCAAGTCCTTTTGATCATTTTTTGCTGAAGACACCTTTTAGTTTACTCTTTGTCATACGGGTATAATTTCATACACAAAATATGGTCCAGAAATTGCCTAAAACAGAGGGGTTTTCAGGTCTAGAGGACCAAAAATATGGGAAACCCCAAAAGGTTTGACCTCTTCTATAAGCAGACATCAAAACAAAATCGAGTGCTATGTCATATGTGGGGTTTTTCTTGTACTGGGGATCCAGAAAATGACACAAAAAAACTGAAATGTATAATTTGACAAAAAATCTGTTATTATCTCTTTTAACTTAATAGTACGCTTGTATAAATTCTTTATATAAATTGCATTTACTTTTGGCACAATCAGGAATTACTGAAATGTTTAGGTAAAGTTTACACATTCTTTTCCCTATCTTTCTCTATAGGTGGAGTTGCCTGCTATTAGACAGACATCAAGGCAACTGAAGCACAGTCATTGTAAGAACAGAACAGTACAATTTATTTATAAACAGAATGAATATAGAAATACAATAATCGCTTAAATTTCAATATGAGAGATGCCGTACAAAACAGAAAAACATAACACATAAGAAGTTGCTCATGGTTTGTTTAGGATTTCCTCATATTTCTTTTTTTTCAAATTTCAGCTTGACATTCTTCTAATTCTAGTGCAGAGCTATGGATGAGAAACACCTAAACCATGAAGCAACAACTTGAGACTCCCTTGTTTCCAAATTAGTCAACAGATTGATAAAAGCTAGAAGTTTACCTAACAGAGTTATTCATTAGTTTGTTGCACAGCAGACCTGAGCAATTTGTCTGTTAAACTCCTTTCATGACAGCTTGTTATGGGAGTGTCGAGGGCAGCAGACCCTGAACATGCCATGGAAAGCACAGCAGTTGACACTATGTTGTTAATTAGCTCTGCACACCCAAGACTAGAATGCTCTACAATGCTTGCTGATTGTGCAAATCTGTGTGGGTCACCGCATTCTTCATTCATCCTTGCCACTCTAGAATGTCAAGTTAAAGCTTTACTTGAAAACAGCTGCCAGTGATGACACTGGGGGTGTCAGGGGGGAAGAATAAAATAAGGGAAAGTGCATCGATTTGTAACATATGAAAGATATGAATTGTAACCTACCACCATTCAGTGACATAATGTGTTCTTTAGCCACTTACACGTGAAAAATGTGAGCGCAGAGCATGGCATAATGAAAGGCTCACTGCTTTAGGAAAGGGAGAAAATTTTAACTTGATTAACTAAGAATAAGGTTTGCCTTCGGCAATGCCGATAATTATGAAATAATCCTGTAAGGGTTCAACTTTATTTACCTTATCTTTGTCTGTAGGAGGTGGTCTCTGGCTGTTAGACTTATATCATGGTAACTAAAGCACACTTGTTTTAAGAAACAGTATAATACATGGCACTGAGATAGACCTGAAGGAATACACGTCCACTGATAATGTTACTATGGACAAGAAGATAAAAGTTTTTCCAAATACAAACCATGGATGAACAAAGAGGTGAAACACCTTTTGCAAGCATGTAACCAGGCATTTAAATCTTGGGATTCCACAGTCTATAGTGTTCCCAAGTCTAACCTGAAAAAAGGTATAAAAAGTCAAAAGACATCTACAGGAAACGTATGGAGGATCGTTTCCACAGCATGGATACCAGGGATATCTGGAAAAGCATTAGAGCTATTGATGATCATAAATGCAGCCCTATCTCCCCCTTCAGCAGCTCATCAGCTTTTTACTTTCAGACAGAATGGGCTTCAGAGAGTACCAGAGAGAAAAGAGGTAAATGCAGCTAGTTTTTACAGGAAGGTTCAGCCTCTAGTAATTGCTTTGAAGTAACTTCTAGTTACAGAACTTATTACATTCTTTTTGCAGGAAAATAACATTCCATACAATCAAGTCAAACTTATACAACTGATGAAAAAAACACTTCATACAATCAAGTTGATTTAAACAAAACAGAATTCAAACCCCATGGGCAAAAAAACAGAGAATGAGAATGTAATTTTCTCCAATATAAATGCTTATTCTAAAATTTTATTAAGTAGATCTTGCCATATTTTAAAAATGTTTTGAACAGATCCTCTAAGCAAGAGTTTGATTTTTCCAGTTCCAAGTAGTATATAACATCAATTACCCACTGACTTATAAAAGGAGGGTTGGAATTCTTCCAACTAAGCAAGATATGTCTACGTGCTAGTAGTGTGGTATAGGCAATTACAATCAAGTTGTCATTCTTCACCTTAAGCCCACCTGGGAGTACACCAAACACAGTTGTTAATGGGTTTGGAGTGATTGTGACACCAAGGTTGTCCGTAAGCATTCAAAGATTTTTGTCCAACATTATGTTACACTTATTATGCACACTTCCAAAATATGAGGCCCAGAGAGGCTGGAGCTAAATTGCAACGTTCATGGGTTGAATCTTTCTTCATAATTCATCCTCTGCTGACCTGGAATGAGCCTAGTCACTATTCTCTGGACCTTTTCTAGCACTGCTATGTCCTTTTGGTAGCCTGGAGACCAAAACTGTATGCAGTTCTCCAGATGAGGCCTCACCAGTGTGTTATAAAGCTTGAGGATAACCTCCTTGGACTTGTACTCCCACATATTGTGCTAAAATAACCTAGCATGAATACTGGAAGTTGACAGTGTCAAGTCCACTACAACTCCTAAAACCTACTCATAAGGTATAATCTCAATTTTCAGACCTCCCATTGCATTTTCGAACCTAACATTTTTACTTCCTATGTGTAATACTTTACATTTACTGACATTAAATTTCATCTGCCACAAATCTGCCCAAGCCTGTATGCGGTCCAAGTCCTTCTGTGATGATAAAACAGATTCCAAATTATCTGCCAATCCACCTATCTTGGTATCTTCTGCAAATTTAACTTGCTTGTTACTTATATTCCTACCTAAATCATTTACATATATTAAAAATAACAATGACCCTAGTACTGACCGCTGTGGATCACCACTCTTAACTTCAACCAATTATGATAAGGTTCCACACACCATAACTCTGTTCTTCCTATGTCTGAGCCAATTCTGTACCCATCTACAAGTATCACCCTGAACTCCCACTTCTTTTAGTTTGATGCCCAGTCTCTCCTGTGGCACCTTATCAAATGCTTTCTGAAAGTCAAGATAAATAATATCATATGCTACTCTTTGATCATATACTTTTGTTGTTTCCTCATAGAATTCCAGCATGTTAGTAAAACATGTCCTTCCCCTTCTGAACCCATGCTGACTGTTCAGAAAAATTCTTGTACTTGCCATGTGCTGCTCAATCTTATCCATAATAATTCCTTCCATTAATTTTCCTGTGATGCATGCTAAGCTTAATGGCCTATAGTTGCTTGGATCTGTGCAGTTACCCTTTTTATATAACAGAAAGAAACTGCAAAGAAATGAAATAATCTGTCTTGTGAGTATTCTTGTGAGTATTCCAGCAAAGTCCTCTGAGTATGCATTTGCCTCTAAAAAATAATCAATTTGTTTGGAGGTGAATTCTGTAAAGTTTTCATCGGCTAATGACAGGGAGTTAAGATGCCAGCTACAAAATGAGTGTGTAGGGCATAGTGATTCAAGCTTCAAGATCAAGGGGCACGATCAAGGATAACAATAGCATTGTATTTACAACATTTGACAGTGGCCAATAAATTATTATTGATAAAGAAATAATCCATTCTTGAGTAACAATGATGTACTGGTGAGAAGAAGGAATATTCTCTTGAGTTTGGATTTAAGAATCTCCATGGGTCTGATAAGTTATGATCCATTAAAAAACTGTGTGCTTGTCTTTGCAGTATTAGAAGTTATTGTCATGGTAGTTGATGATCTGTCCAGGTCTGGATTTAAAATACAATTAAAGTCTTCAGCCATTATAATTTTTGAGTACTCATATTGGGAATTGATGAAAATATGTTTTGGATAAAGTCTCTATCTCCCACATTAGGTTTATATTTACCAAAATTACTGTAGATTTGAATAAATTATCCATCGCCATAACATAGCGCCCTTCAGGATCAGATACTACATCTACAAATCAGATTGTTTTATGTATTAAGATTCCAACACCTCTAGCTTTCATTGTATAGCTGAAGTGAAAAAACTTGGCCAATTCAATCTCTATACAATCAAAGCTGGTGCTTATTTGTTAAGTGAGTCTTTTTTAGAAATGCTAAAAATACTATTTTAGCATCTAGGACTGTTAGGTGGGAGATTTTTTTTTCTCTTTAGATTGTGATTGAGACCTTTTACATTCCACTGTTTGGTCTGAGAGACACTGCTTCTTAGCTTTTGATGACATTTTGTTATCTTAAGTAAAAGTAGTGGTTGTTGTTACGTTGGCACTTACAGCTGTGGGAGTAAAAGGGATACATTTGTAGTAACTTGCTCTCTTTGTCTTCTCCTGGCAGGGCACATCCAAAACAAAATAAACCCCCAGCAGCAGTTTGGTAAGGATTAAAATTGAGATATCTTATGATAGTACAATCCAGATATAAGAAACCTAGGGTATGATGTTAAACAGTCTCCTGAAAAAAGAGGAACATTTTTAAGTGTAATGGCACATCAGTTATTACAGTTACTTAATGGTTACGCAAATACATATATATCTATACTAATAAAAGGCAAAGCCCTCACTCACTCACTCATTCACTCACTCACTCACTCACTCACTCACTCACTCACTCACTCACTCATCACTAATTCTCCAACTTCCCGTGTAGGTAGAAGGCTGAAATTTGGCAGGCTTATTCCTTACAGCTTCCTTACAAAAGTTGGGCAGGTTTCATTTCGAAATTCTACGCGTAATGGTCATAACTGGAAGATGTTTTTCTCCATTTACTGTAATGGAGATGAGCTTGAAACCCGCGGGGGCGGAGTTTGACATCATCACGCCTCCCACGTAATCACGCAGTACGTAGAAAACCAGGAAGAGCCCCAAAAAGCGCTGAAGAAAACATGCATTATATAATTGAGAAGGCAGCGAAACAATAAGAAGCGAGCGAGTGATATATACAACCATATTCATGAGTTCTGCTACTTCGGAAACAAAGCACAGTGTAAACCTACACTTTAAATTAAGTTCATAGACAGGCTGCCGCTGGCGTTTGTAATTTAGTGCCTGCCCATATAAGGCCGTCCGTCAGCGGCAATCCAATAGCAAACTGCCACGGGTAAATATT
>JANRMT010062814.1:127995660-128047515 GCA_026402145.1 Polypterus bichir lapradei
TCACTCACTCACTCACTCACTCACTCACTCACTCACTCACTCACTCATCACTAATTCTCCAACTTCCCGTGTAGGTAGAAGGCTGAAATTTGGCAGGCTCATTCCTTACATCTTACTTACAAAAGTTAAGCAGGTTTCATTTCGAAATTTTACACGTAACGGTCATAACGGTCGATAAAGTTCGACAACGTCCGCCATGTTGAACTTTCTTATTTATGGCCCCATCTTCACGAAATTTGGTAGGCGGCTTCCCTGTGCTAACCGAAACCGATGTACTTACTTATTTCGATGGTATGACGCCACTGTCGGCCGCCATATTGAACTTTCCAACGTCACCAATTTTCCAACTTCCCGTGTAGGTAGAAGAATGACCCCGTCTTCACGAAATTTGGTAGGTGGCTTCCCTGCGCTAACCAAAACCGATGTACGTACTTATTTCGGTGGTATGACGCCACTGTCGGCCGCCATATTGAATTTTCCAAACGTCGCAAAATCTGCAACTTCCCGTGTAGGTAGAAGGCTGAAATTTGGAAGGCCCATTCCTTACAGCTTACTTACAAAAGTTAAGCAGGTTTCATTTCAAAATTCTACGCGTAATGGTCATAACGGTCAACGACGTCCACCATATTGAACTTTCTTATTCATGGCCCCATCTCCACGAAATTTGGTAGGCGGCTTCCCTGCGCTAACCGAAACCAATGTACATACTTATTTCGGTGGTATGACGCCACTGTCAGCCGCCATATTGAACTTTCCAACGTCACTAATTCTCCAACTTCCCGTGTAGGTAGAAGGCTGAAATTTGGTACTTATTTCGGTGGTATGATACCACTGTCGGCCGCCATATTAAACTTTTAACGGAAACCGATGTACGTACTTATTTCATTGGTATGACACCACTGTTGGCCGCCATATTGAACTTTCCAACGTCACTAATTCTCAAAGTTCCCGTGCAGGTAGAAGGCTGAAATTTGGCAGGCTCATTCCTTACAGCTTACTTACAAAAGTTTAGCAGGTTTCATTTAGAAATTCTACGCGTAATGGTCATAACGGCCAACAACGTCCGCCATGTTGAACTTTCTTATTTACGGCCCCATCTTCACGAAATTTGGTAGGTGGCTTCCCTGAGCTAACCGAAACCAATGTACGTACTTATTTCGGTGGTATGATGCCACTGTCGGCCACCATATTGAACTTTTCAACAGTCTTTGTTACTTATGGGCCCATCTTCAAGAAATTTGGTACATGGGTTGCCAACGCTAACTGAATCCTACTTACGTACATATATACGTCCATAGCCTGCAGCTCAGTCACTGTGTGAGGTGGCGTTGGGTCCCCCATCCCAACGCCTCCCACGTTTTTGGCTGCCTGCCTATATAAGGCCGTCCGTCGCTCCAATCTCTATATTCCCTTCCTTCACGTCTCCCTACTGATAACTACAGCCTTTTTGTTTAATCCACGGCTTCTCCGCTGTTTTATTGTTTGTTTATTACAATTATAGTTATTGTATAGGTATTTTAGACTTGCTTTACATTGCTCAGGTACCCATTTCATTTATCATTCCAACCCCCATTACCATGTCTATCGAGGTGATCACTATCGATCAAAAAACTGTCACTTACCGAGTGGTTTCCATGCCCGGAGATGGCACAATACCTTTTCCATTCTCTGTGTTACATATTGCACGGCCATATCAGGCTCACTCTTGATATCCGGAGGAACATTGTGTCTTATGTATTGAATGACTGGGACAGGTTCAAGGTGTGGACTGATGACAGTACAGGAGATAATTATACTACACAGGAGCACTAGAAGAGTGAAATGCTTAAGCCCTTCACCTATGGTTCTGCATGTGAGTTGATGGCTGCCGCTGAATTGTTCGGTTGTCGCTTTCAAGTGTACCGAAATGGCCAAATATTTTACACCTTTCGACAACCGCCAATGCCTCTTAAACATCTTAGATTCACAGGTGACGATTTCAGTAGTGGACACTTTGATGTTTATGAGTGTTTAAACTCTCAAAAGCTGGATGTGATTTTATTGATGAAACCGGTTGTGTGCTTACAATGCTTGACAGATGCCGAATGTCACTTCAACACAACAAATCCTGCAAATACTATCGTAATTGAAACAAACCATGAAACTCAAACCGATTATGACAGCAGCAATCCAAGCTGTGAGATTTGAGACAAGATTACTGTTCACATGGCCAACTGTAAGTTACATGCTCAAGAGTAAGCTCAGCGCACAGCTTGGTCATATTACAACCGGAGGGCCGAACTGACAACATGGTATACAAAGAGATCCTTAACAAATAATTATTGGCATATTTTCCCTCAGTTTAAAAAGGTTAAATTTTCTTCTTAATAAAAATTTTAAGGCACTACTTCGCCGCTGCGAAGCGCGGGTATTTTGCTAGTATATATATATATATATATATATATATATATATGTATGACAGCAACACTCATCACTTACAACAGTGACAAAACAATTACATTGACAATCATGTTACGTTATTTTCAAAATGTTTCCTTTTCTTTTTCATTACTTCTTTAACACACTACTTCTCCGCTGCGAAGCGCGGGTATTTTGCTAGTTTAATAGAATAAATTTCAATACAGTGACTGAAGAAAGTGGCCCAAAAGGAAATAGAATGTATAGTTATGGCAAATGTTACATTAAAGATAAACAAAGTTATAAGCAGAGCCTTCTTTGCATTACCAAGACACAATATAACTCACATTCCTCTTTTAAAGGATGTTGGAATCAGTCTATTTAGTTATTTTTCTGTATCTTCAAGAGAACTAAAGACATAGAATTGGCCATCAACAGTTACTTTAAGTTTGACTGGAAACAAGAGGATATACCTGATTTCAACTTTGTATAAACACCATTTAATTTTCTCAGTCTGGGAATGAAGTTGAGTTTCTGCATCCCTGTTAAATCTGCAATCTTCAGAGGACTTGTGTGTCACTAAAAAGCCTAGCAAATATTGGCATTGCCCACTTTGTCCTACATTACATTGCTCAGGTGAAATTAGCTAATCTAAATCAAACAAAGGACAATTGTATTGGTTTATATTATATATAATGAAAGTTGAAGATGTAAAAAATTTGTGAAAGAACCCCCCTCACATGATGCGGTATAAACCATAACTGAAGTAATCGTGAAAACAATACATTGAAAAGATGATGTTTATTAAGTATTACAAAATTAAATAGACCTGTTATGGTAAATTACATCCCTGTGGACCCTGTCCATTGAAGAATTAAGTTTGTTATTGTAAAGAATAGCACTTCTCACCCTTAATGAGTCTATTAGCCTGCAGCTCATTATGTGTATTATGTAATATGAGTTTTAGCGCAACTGCATTTGTTGATGTCCACTGCAAAATCACACAGAAATATGGATTACAACCAAACAGTATGTCAAGACCTTTCATTGATTTTTTTTTTTATTTTAATGGAGGTCTTTAGGTAAAATAATACCTGGAGCCTCATGCATAACGCTGTGCGTAGAATTCACACTAAAACATGGCATATGGAAAAACACAAATGTTCGTACGCACAAAAAACTCCAGATGCATAAAAAGTACGGAACTTTAATCTCGAAATTTCCATTTTAATCACATAGTTTATTTTGTCATTAAAGCAGAACGTCATAAACTTCATCTTAAAATCTTTAATTTACTAGTTTCTCAAATACCATCGTAACTAAAGTAGCACATTAAATGCTTTGTATTGTATTTGTTCTTCTATTTGCTCTATGTGTGTGAATCACTACGTGATTCTTAAATGGGCTTTCTCTTCCTCTGACAGGACACAGAATACATTACATTCATGATATTACAGCTCTCTGAATAATTTAAATACTGAGATGTATACTTGTTATCATTTTCATGATGATAGGAGTTAAAGCATGTATTAAACATGGAAACACGGTGGCGCAGTGATAGTGACGAACTGGCGCCCCATCCAGAGATTGTTCATGCCTCACGCAAGATGTTTGCTGCGCCGTGCGCAACCTTCGATGAAATAATTTATTGCAGCAGTACTGTCTCTCAAACATACTAACCTCCAATTCCTGTCCTTCCTTTTCTTTCTCCAAGTAACCAATCGCCACACGATCAGCTCTGTAATAGATGTCAAGCCATCTGTAGGCTTGGAACGGCGATTCTTTAAAACTTTTAAGGAACATTGAAATATCTTCATAGTACATGTTTAATTATTCTGTCCATCTATCCTTCCAGTGTCGTGCCAATCCCAGCAAGAATACAGCACGAGGCAGGAACAATCCCTGAATGGGCACCAGCTCGTCGCTAGTGCAGCAACATGATGTCCTCACATGTTTAATTATTAACATAGATAAATATAGATTATTTAAATAATGTTAACGTTTTATCTGTATAATGTAATAAACATATTTTGCTGCCTTTCATCTTAAAAATTATATTATCATATGTAAATATGCAAATTTTAAAGAGGCTCAGGTTGTGCAATATTATAACTGTATCGCAAGTTTACAGTGAGGTGATTGTACTAATAAGCACAAACAGTTCTACAAGGAGCACTTGATGGACTGATTGAGTGCGTTTATAGTTCTTGGGATAAAACTGTTTCTTAACCACGAGGTCCGTACAGGAAAAGCTCTGAAGCGTTTGCCCTGTGAGAGCAGTTCAAATAGGCAGCATGGCTGAGGCAGCGTGTGCTTGATGCTGTATACTGATAATTCTCTTTCCAGTCAGCTGCTGTAGAGCTCTAATTCCACACTCAGATACAGTGATATAAATACTCCGAGTGGTGGAGTGAGAGTAATATGGAAAAAGATGATTCGTTGTGGCAAACCCTAACGGAAGCAGCTGAAAGGAGAAGAAGGTGCAGTGAGAGTAACAACGCTAAAGCAGCTAAGGTATTTGGAATAGTTTGGCTATTCCGTGGACCATTATATTGTTACAGGTTAATTTCAATCAGATGCCTTAAACTAATAAACAATATGCAGTTAATTTCAGTGTATAAGATAAAGCCGCATCAGGGATGTGGATCAATAAAAGAAAGGGAAACCACACTGGAACAAAAGCACTGCTTTGACGCTGGGTGCCGCCAGTTTGCAAAACCGAGCAGAGAACTTGCGTACACCAGGGTTTGAGGTACCGGGAAAATCTGCGTGGCTTTACGCCAAGTTTAGGTTTTATACATCGCGATTTGAGTGTAGAAACGGGAGTATGCAACATTTTTGTGCGTACACACCATTTATACATGAGTCCCCTGAACTGTGAAAACTAAGGGTAGAATTTACCATAAATAATGTACATTTACATAGGCCATGATAGAAAGGCACATCTCCCATGCAACTGAACTGCCATTTTTTATTTTCATTAGTGCTGAGCCAAACTAGCTACACCTCACACTTCCCTATATCTTATTCACTTAATTGTGCCTCATTTTTGGTTTCCTGAAGGGAGTTGCTATTTAAGGCTTAAATTAAGTAGGTGACATAGCTTGCTCTTAAAGCTGTCTTGTAAGATTCAAGTGTTTGATGAATCTCTGTTTTGAGTAACTAACACATGTCCATCAGATCTCACTGCAACTCCTGTATAGCTCTTGCCAGTTTTCTGCAAGTTTGCTTACCGATTATGCAACCACCTTGCTAGTACCTAAACACATCAATGGAACCTTGAGTTCTTGTTTTCTTTACAGAATTAACTGAAATCCGGAGCTTCTGACAATGGCTGCCCATCTCCACCCGCAGCTGTGAGGTTTTGCATTGAAGTTGCAGTGGTAATAGGGTTAAATCACAAGAAGCAGACGAAACGCAAATTGAGTTTGTTCCTGTATGCATATCCCTTTTCATTGCAGCACAGACATTGCTCATTTTTTAATTGCACATTGCAATGACAACATTAATCACATCTGTCAGCCAACTATTTTCACAGCACACAAGCTAAGCAATATGCTTTGAAAAATAAACAGTCTCATTCAAATGCAGTGCTCCGGGACTTGACAGACAAAATAAATTGTGAGGTCTAAATTCACATTTTCTGAGTCTACCAGGTAAATTTTTCAATATGCATATGTGCTTCCTATCGTATAAAGATAACAAAGTAGCATTAGAAATAAGACGTTATTCTTTTCCTTTCATCTTTTCCTAATGACCATGTGGTAACATTAGATATTCAAAAACAAATGTTTTGTTATGAGTCAGGAAGGAATACTTTCTGATTTTTTTAAAGTAATCTGTTTGACTTGCTTACAGTTATTCAATGTTTTTGGGCTTTCACTGTGTAAACATGCCAAGGATACAAGTTAGTATTTTAATATATTTTCTTCACAAACATATGACTTTCAGATGATAGAGGGCTTTTTGTACAGGTGAATCCACAAATAATTTGAAGTCAAAAATATAGCAACATTTTGGAAAAGTTAATAAACACTATTGCATTTTGTCTTGCTTGTCATTCTTGTAATATTTTGATACTACAAATGTTGGATTCTCTTCACCTCATGGGTACATGGGTATAAATCTTCTCAATCTTCATACAACAAATAGTAATCACTTTATTAGTCTAAGTATGCCATAGGTGACATTGGGTTCTTGTTTTATTTTTTGTAAGAAGAAAGGAAATTAAATTGACGTAAGTTAAATAAGGTCCATGCTATGGGCTAACTCTTCCAAGGGGTTTTATTAGTTTACGTAGCTCTTATAATCATTAAAATTTTCCTTGCTTAATTCTAATACTTTAAAAAGTCAGAGCGTGGTTGCTTAAATTTAGTACCTAATAACTAGTAGAAAGAATGAAAAAGAAAAAAAGAAAAAAAAAAACAATTTTGTGAATTCTGTGAGGTGTGGAATGATAACTTCCAGTCCTATCACGTACTATAGAAGAGTAATAAGACTCTCGAGCCATACATGCTCATTATCATACCTAATATAGTACAACTATTCTCACAATACATTTTACACAGGCTAAAACAAAAAGAGTGCAGTGTGCAGTCTGCTCAAGACAAGCAGGCCAGAAGAATGTATTCATGATAAACTTTATGAATGAAACACTTAAATTAACACTCAGTGTTTGTTGTCAATACTTTTTCATAAGGTCTTCATTTCATGTACGGCTAGTAATTGTTATATTTTTTGGAAATGAAGCCATGCAAAACAGTGTTATTTATATGAGAAAAGGTAAACATTTGTATTGTTCAGCTTTGCATGTCTTGTGATCTTCAGCCTTTTCTGAATTTTACTGTCAGACTGTAATTAAGCAATAGTTACTAATTATCTATGCTTGGATTTGATATGACCAAAGCTCAAGTTTCTAGCGTATCATGTTCTCTTATTCATCTCTTGCTTCCCATTTTATCTAAATTTGTCTTTGTTAGGTCACTAAGATTAACCATTGCCCCTATAAATGAGTTTGCTTTTCCAATCCTGACCTCTGCAATGCAATTTTTAGCTTCCTTTGTTCACCTAATACTGAGAATAAGTCCTGGCACTCACTCTGTACCTTTGATGCTTTATGAAGAAAACCACAAAGAGATGAACAGCAACTTACCTAACTTGTGAAATGGGCTTATTTGGTGGGTGGTGGTGTGTTCAATGTTGAATAGACTTGTACGTAAGAACTTGACAGGATGTTGTACCCAGGATGTTGTAACATTAGAATTTGAACATGAAATTACAAATTATGCTAGTTTCAATTTAGGGTGACACCCTAGTTACTTTAATACCATTTTGTTTCATAGTTTTTTGTTTTTGCTTTTTTTTTTTAGGTTGGCTTCATGAATTAGGGAAACGATTGGGATCTCCTTATGAGCCAGAAAATGCTACAGTGAGTGTAACTTCAAGAAATCCATTAGGAGCAGATGTGCAAAACAGAACTGTACAAAACTCCAGCCAGTGGAACATATCAAGAACTGAGCTTATTGGTGGGCCAACAATTCGTAGCTCCTATGTGACATCACTGTACTTTGCTCTCAGCAGTTTGACCAGTGTTGGTTTTGGAAATGTTTCTGCCAACACCGATGCAGAGAAGATCTTCTCAATCTGCACGATGCTCATTGGAGGTGAGATAGAGCAGCATTTCAATTCGTTCTAAACTGAAATATTTCCAAACTAAATTCATAATTCAGTATTTGGAAGACACATGCCAAATGCTGTCAGATGTGGAGTTTTCTTGATAATTCTCCATCATTCTCAATCTTTTAAAGTTGCTCTTGGTAAAGCATGAAACAATAAACTTTCAACCTGTTACTAAATAGTAAACTTGTTGACATCTGTCGCATTTATAACGGTGAGGAAAATAATTGTTTTAGTATCTTAACATGAAGTTTCTGTTTTGTTTAATTATTGCTTATCGCGTACACTGTTTAGTTAGAACATACCAAATAAAATAGCTACCTAGTGTTACGGCTTAGATGCCATAATATGTGCTATGTAACTATTGTTAGATAGTACTGTATTTGCCAGCCATAACAATGCAAAGTATTGTTAACAATATGTAAATATGGATTAAAAAGTATACTAAATTGATGTTAATAGGCAACAGAAGAAGTATTTGGCTGTGGCAGCACAAAGACACTTTGTTCAGTGCTGCTGCTTTATATTTTCAAAGTTTGAACCCGTAAAGGTTACTTTTTTAAGGTAGTGACATAGTTACTGTTTGCCTATGGGTTTCCTCTGTGCATGCAGATTTCTTCCCATATCCCCTTGTCTGTTAGGGTAATTGGTGACTCTGCTTTAGCTTAATGAATGTTTTCTGTAGTAGACTGATATTCCACCCAGTACTGGTTCACACCTTTTGTTCAATGCTGCCAAAGTTGGTTATGATGCCCTGTGATTCTGAAATAGAAAAGGGTGTAAACCATAAGTGATAATGACGTTGTATTTGCCTTTACAGGTAGCCTGTATTTTTTGTCAATTGTCTGGTAAAAAGTCTTTATTTTGCTGAGGCTAAAGTAACATTTTCCTCTGGTTTTCACAATAGATTTAAGTCATATTGGTAAAACTGTGTTACATATATGTCTTCTTCGTCTTTCGGCTGCTCCTGATAGGGGTCGCCACAGCAGATCATCTTTTCCCGTATTTTCCTGTCCTCTGCAACTTGCTATCTCACACCCATCACCTTCATGTCCTCCCTCAGCACATCCATAAACCTTTTAGGTCTTCCTCTTTACCTCTTGCATGGTAGCTCTATCCTTAGCATCCTTCCCCCAACATACCCAGCATCTCTCCTTTGCACTTGTCCAAACAAATGCAATCTTGCCTCTTTGGCTTTGTTCCTAAACCGTCCAACCTGAGCTGACCTTCCAATGTACTCATTTCTAATCCTGTCCGTTCTTGTCACACCCAGTGTAAATCTTAACATCTTTAACTCTGCCACCTCCAGCTCTGTCTCTTGTTTTTTCATTAGTGTCACCGTCTCCAACCCAAATAACATAGCTGGTCTCACTACCATCTTGTAGACCTTCCCTTTCACTCTTGTTAGTAACTTCTGTCACAAATCACTCCTGACACATTTTTGTACCCACTCCACCCTGTCCTTAGTGTCTTCTTCACCTTTCTTGCACACTCCCATGTTACTCTGTACTGTTGATGCAAAGTATTTAAACTCCTCTACCTTCCCCAAATCTTCTCTCTGCAACCTCATCATTCCTCTGACCTTCCTCTCATTTACACACATGTATTCTGTCTTGGTCCTACTGACCTTCATTCCTCTCATCTCTAGGGCATACCTATCCAGGGTCTCCTTAACCTGCTCCCTACTCTTGTTACAGATCACAATGTCATCAGCAAACAGGAGACCACGGGAATTCATGTCTAATTTCGTCTGTCAACCTGTCAATCACTATTGCAAATTGGCTCAGAGTCAATACCTGATGTAATCCCACCTCTAGCTTGAATGCATCCGTCACTCCTATTGCAGTCCTCACCCACCGTCACACTTTCCTAGTACATATCCTGTACCTCTCTTACATGCTTCTCTGCCACTCCTGACTTCCTCATACAAAACCACAACTCCTTTTGAGGCACCCTGTCATATGCTTTCTCAAAGTCCACAAAGTCACAATGCAACTCCTTCTTGCCTTCTCTATACTTCTCCATCAACACTCTCAGAGCAAACATTTGCATCTTTAGTGCTCTTTTCCAGCATGAAATCATACTGCTGCTTGCTAATCATCACCTCCCTTCTTAACCTTGCTTCCACTACTCTTTCCCTTAACTTCATGCTGTGGCTCATCAGTTTTATCCCAATGTAGTTACTATAGCTCTGCACATCCCCTTTATTCTTAAACATCGGCACCAGTATACTTCTTCTCCACTCCTCAGGCACCCTCCATGATTGCATTAAACAATCTGGTTAAAAACTCCACTGCTACAGTATCTCTCCTATGCACCTTCCTGCTTCCACAGGTATGTCATCTGGACCAACAGTCTTCCCATTCTTCATACTCTTCATAGCTGTCCTTAATTCCTCCTTGCTAATCCATTGCACTTCACTATCTCCATATCATTCAACCTTCTCTCTCTCCCGTTGTTTTCATTCATCAGCTTCTCAAAGTACTTTTTCCATCTATTCAACACACTCTTCTTGCTTGTGATCATGTTTCCATCATTATCCTTTATCACTCTAACCTGTTGCTCATTTCTCCCACCTCGGTCCCTCTGCCTGGTCAATTGGTACAGGTCCTTTTCTCCCTTTTAGTGCCCAACCTCACATACAACTCATCATATGCCTTATCTTTAGCCTCACCATCTCTCTCTTCACCTTATGCCTTATCTCCTTGTACTCCTGTCTACTTCCTTCATCTCTCTTATTATCCCAGTTCTTCTTTGTCAACCTCTTCCTCTTTATACTCTTCTGTACTTCCCCATTCCACCACCAGGTTTCCTTGTCCTCCTTCCTCTTTCCAGATATCACACCAAGCACCCTTCTAGGTGTCTCACGTCTGCTGTAGTTTCCCAGCTATCTGGCAACTCTTCACTGCCACCCAGTGTCTGCCTTACCTCCTCCCTGAACTCCACCTTACTGACTTCCTTTTTCAATTTCTACCATTTGATCATTGGCTCTGCCGTCACTCTCTTCCTCTTCTTGATCTCTATGTCATCCTACAATCTTATGCTGCCTAACTATGCTTTCCCCTGCCACTACTTTTTTGTCTCCAATCTCCTTCAGACTGAGTCTCCTCCATAGGATATAATCCAACTGTGTGCATCTTCCTCCACTCTTGTACATCACCCAGTATTCCTCCCTCTTCTTAAAATATGTATTTAACACAGCCATGTCCATCCTTTTCACAAACTCTACTACCATCTGACATTTTGCATTTCTCTGCTTCACACCATACCTGCCCATCACCTCCTCATCCCCTCTGTTCCCTTCACCAGCATGTTCATTGAAATCTTTTCCAATCACCACTCTCTCTCCCATGGGTACAATCTCCACCACTTCATCCAGCTCACTCCAGAAATGTTCTTTCTCATCCATCACACACCCAACCTGTGGGGCACATCATGCAGCAATACCATTTATCATCACACCTTCAATTTCCAGCTTCATAATTATCACTCTGTCCAACAGTCTTTCCACCTCCAAAACACTCTTGACCTCCTATTCCTTTGGGATAACTCCTACCCCACTTCTCCTACCATCTACACCATTGTAGAAAAATCTGAACCCGCCTCCAATACACCTGGCCTTACTCCCTTTCAATCTGGTCTCTTGCACACACAGTATTTCAGCCTTCCTTCTCTCCATCATATTGGCTAACTCTCTCCCTTTACCAATCATACCTCTCCTCCTGTCTCTGTATAAACCTCACCCCTCTTCTTCTCCTTCTTCAGCCAACAGTAGCCCAATTTCCTCCAGCTCCCTATTGGATAACAGTACTGGTAGTGGATGTTGTTAACTTGGGCCTCGACCAATTTGGTATGTGAAATCTGTATTGTTGTCCACATATTGGTCTGGCAAAATTTTACATATGATGCCCTTCCTGATGAAACCCTCCCTATTTATCTGGGCTTGGTACCGGCACGAAGAAACACACTGGCATGTGCATCCCCCGTGGCTGGATTGTGTTAAATATATGTTTAATTTTATATAATGTTCTTTCTATAAGATGAGAGTTATTTCTTCACAAAATTGTGCCACATGCCTTAATTTTGCTAACCAAGACCCCCGCCCCCCCTGTTCTCCACCCCTCACACCTCAGCCCTACCTTAATTTCCATTGGGAGACACAGACAGCAGACAAAAAGAACCAATCACTTTTTCCTTAATATCTGCTCATCCACATGCATTGCATCAGTGATTTCTCAATTCTTACTAATCATTTCGGAGCTACTGCATGTTGGTAGTGATATGAATATTTATCCAATCACAAGCATGAATGTATCACTGGTCTTCAATTTGGAAGAGCAGGGTAGCGAGAGGTTTAAATGGGCTCTTGATCAGAGTTGTCTCTTTTGGGAAAAATGATGTAGACCTCAGCTGGGCCATCCTAAATATGCGTAGTAAATTTTATTCAATTGAGATTGAGACATTGAATTTGGACATAAAGTATGAGAAAACACTAGCAGATACCCCCCAACACACACACACCAAGGGTTTTTTTTGTACATGAACAGCATGAACTTGACTAAACTGTGTCCAATGCTGTCTTTCCAGTTAGTAAAGAAATGTTAAGAGCATAGAATATTTACCTTAACCATCTTTAGATGCTGCATTGTGCTGCCAAACCTCTTGTTTTCTGGCACACGTTTAAAAATACTGAGCTTCAGGCCTATAAACAAAATAATGTATATATATTTGGCAGACACTCCCACTTTCTAGGGTAATGCAGTAAGGAATGCATTAATAAATTCCTTGTCTGGTGCAGAATACTCACATATTCCAGCTAAGACACTTCTCATGCTAATGACTTTGTGTTATGTGAAACAAAAATGACAGAACTTGAACATGTCTCCAAAACCTGAAAATGTGGATACATGTGAACATCAATTATTAATAAGCTATCAAATTCTGAGTTGTCAACATAGACTTATAAAAGTAAATTCCACTTTAGAGGGAAAAGAATTAATAAAATATATAGGATTTATCTGTGTTTTTTATGTGTCGAAACATTGTACATCCCTACTACAGAAAGGCAAATTAAATAACACAGCTGCTGAAATAAAAACTCTGCTGAGCTCAAATTATTACCTTAAATTAATGCTTTAATGGGTGCTGGTGGCACAAATGCAAATGTCACATCCCTTCCAACTGCACAACCATCCCAGTATATGGACTCTGCAAACCTGATGAGAAAACAACTGGCTCAGTATGAAAAAAAGCAGAAAATACAAACATATTCCATACTCAAGACAACTTGAGGAGCTTCACTGGCTGTGGAAATTCTCATCTGGGTTTCATGCTATAGTCTATCACAGAGGTGAGGACATTTTGTCCCAGTGTGGCTGCAATCCTGTAATATGGCACATTCTGCTTTTCAAATAGGCCTCTGCAGCTGATTCATTGCTACTTGCATGTTCTATTTTTGAGTTGGGTTGTTGTCAGTGTGATTAGTTAGGCTTCTGAAGATTTGCTCTTAAGAGGCCTTGTGGCCTACAATGAGCTCAAGAAAGATGGTGGAGAAAGTTTGTAAAGCAAGTTTGGTCCCTGAGAAATGCTATCATTCATTGCAACTGTCTCTGTGTTATGAAGTGTGTTTTAAAAATGCACTTAATGGCAGAATCCAGCTGTGAATTAAAATGCTCCTAATTGGTGCTTCAAATTTATAGGAATTTTAAACACACTACATTCTATTTTACAGCTATTTCTTTTCATATTAATTTATGTCTCACAGCACAACAAATACTGCAATTTAAGATTCTATTGCTTTTTGTTTTGTTTTTGTTTGCAAGTATTGCTTTTCAATGCAGTTAGTTAACCCTTTAAGGTCCAAACCATTTTTTACTGCCTTTCAGTGTTTTTAAACTCTGCGTACTTATTTCAGGAAACTGGAATTTTATACCAAGTGTGTTATATCATTTTTTTCGGCAGACATTGTATGCTAAAATGACTAGTAGAGCCATGGTTACAGGTTAGCTTTAAAATAAAAGTTGTATGAAAAATTAAAAATTGGACAAACACCTTCCAAATTTTCAGTTCTCACCTGAAAAAAAATATAGTACAGTATTGACAGGTTCAACAGTTTTGGGAAAATTAAATTGCAAAGACAAGCTTTCAGCCTGTTTTTCAACATGATTCAGCATTCTACACTCAAAACACAAGGCATTGTATACATTTATATCTAGCATCAGAAAATCTGAAAATTATTTACATGTCCCAAAGTGAGCCTGAATGGGAAAAATCTGCAGAGACACACCACACCACTGAGGCGTTAGGGCCGCCACAAAGTTTTTCTGTTTCATTTGCTCTGGGCCCTTTGATTTGCAGATCTCATTGAATATAGCAATTTGTGTTAGCAATGTCAATAAAATGTACAAATTATGTACAATACTACATTAGAACCTTATGGTGGCTGGTGTAATATTAAATATGTTTCTCAGAAAGATTAACCCCTGTGCATATCATACTGCTTTTCTGGTTTGTCTCACTATCTGTCATCACCCTTCACCCATTTTTGCACTGGGTACCCTATATATGTTATTTATTTATTCACCTTATACAATTTCTTGTATTAGGAATTTGTTATTTTTCGCATACCCTTGAGGGATAGAGCACAGGGTCAGCCATTGAACAGCACCCCTGAAGCAAATGAAGGTTAAGCGCCTTGCTTAAGGGCCCAATGGAGCAGGGTCCCTTTTTTCCTTTTTTGGCAGTAATGCAATTCGAACTGGCAAACCTTCCAGATACTAGCTCAGTATATACAGTATATATATATATAGAGGTGTGGATATGCAAACATATAGAGGTGTGGAAATGCAAACAAAATATTTTAGAAATGTACATTAACTATATCTAAACCTTTATGAAAAGGCAATTATTAATTCAATTCCAAACTTAAACCTCCCAAAAAGACAATTATTTTTTTTTTGTCACCAAACTATCCAGTTTAAACAAACTGTGAACATTATCATCACTATCAAATAGCACTTCTTTGTAGGTGGTGAATGGCTCTGGACACACTGTTTCAATGACGCCTCTCAGTGTGAATGAGTGATGATCTGTTTACTTTGTAGTAATTCCTGATCTCTAAAACATGCTGACTAATCAGAGAAAGAGGCAGGATGTACACAAGGTTAATCATACCTGACTAGTCTGCGATTTGACAGCCCCTCTTACTTACACTCACTTGGTCTAGGGCAATGATTCTCAATCTGTGGGGCAGGCCTCCCTAGGGGGGTGCGAAGTAACAAAAAGGGGGGCACGAATATGTGAAAAAAAGAAAACAAAAATCGAAAATATGAAAAATACATCTATTGAAACCAAAACAAATGAACTTAAACTACATTCTGATACTAGAAAAATAAATATAGAGTTAGAAAAATGTCAATAAAAGTTAAGTAGGTCTAATAAAATATGCATCTATGATATATCATTAATTTAAAATGAACAAATTGGTATTAGTGGGCTCCTTTCAAAAAAAGTTAGGGGGTGCGCGATTAAATCTGTTATGAAAACTCGGATCGTAAATACGTAAAGGTTGAGAAACGCTGGTCTAGGGCTTAATTGGTTCTCTAAAAGGTCATTCATATGAAACTACTGCGGAATTACTGCTTGTGTTCCTGGCCCACCAGCTGGCCTCCCGACTGATACAGAAGCATTCAGTATATTGATAACGGACAACTGGTTGACTTTCACCTTTTATTTCATGGATATCATTACAAATTAATATAATGTAATAATTTATTTAAGTGTTTCATTCATTGCAGCTTAATTACTTTGGTTTTAGTGTTCATTAGCGTCACCTCCAAAACAAGTTCACATTTTTTTTCACATGCACATAGTATCGAATTTTAAAATGCTACCAACGGTTCTTTACAAAAAGTGAAGTGAACAGAATATGTGACTGTAAGTAATCGGCTTCTGACTTATACTTCAATCTGACATCTCCACTTCAATGTATTTGATATTAGAATGGACCTGTGACGTTGCTGACAGTTGGTAGACATATTGGAGTGTCCTACAGAAGAAATGTACATGTTAAAATGCAGAGAAAACAATTCTGTGCACACCCAGGCTGTGTCCTAGTAAAGTAACTCAGAGGTGACAGCTGCTTGTGTCCCTGGCAGGCTAATCTTTCTGCACATTCTTCTTCATTTACATTTTTTTCAGCGCAGCTATTTTCTACTAAAATGATAACTCCAAAAAAAGTTTTTTTATAGTAATAGAATGGAAAGGGACCATTAGGAGACATTTCAAAATGACTCAAAAGACATAAGCATGCATTAGACTTTACAATAAACTGGGATCTGAGTAGAAGGTGATTTTGAATTTTCAAGGCATCATACAAACAAAAACATTAACCAAAAACTCACAGACCTGCAGAAAACCACTTAACCATTTAAGTGGGACCGGCAACATCTTTAAAGCAAGTTCAACAGCTTCAAACAATGGTCCTCAAGTCCAAGTCATCTTATGGTTTAGTGGCTGCACTCAAAGTCATACTCAGTGGAGCGTTCACTAGTAAATCACAGCTTAAATAACTGGAAAACCTGGAAAGGCAGAATGAAAATCATGAAGATGAAAAGCTTTAAAAACCAAGTTGAATAAACAATCAATTATTTCTGTGTAATATAGATTAATCCTTGAAACATTTCAATACAAATTATTAAACCAATCTTTGTAATTTCTGGACTGATACCAAAAAATAGAAAGTGGGAATGATAACTTGCTCAATTAAGATGGGAGGCCAAGTAAAAGCAGAAGTTGGTTTGGATGAAAACTTGAAGCCATAGTAGATCCTCAGGACTGAGCTTGAGAACCAATGGCTTAGACAAGGGGTGAACGTGGAAAAAGAATCTATAGTGGAGATCCATCTTGACTCAGTGCTGTAGCCTTGTCAAAGGCAGAGGCAATCGAAGTCAAGGAGCAGGTGCTACAGGCTCAAAAAGGTCACACGGGCAGATCAAGGAAGACGTTTTTGTTTGGCTTAGATAGTTCAGGTGTAATTAGTTGATTGATTGTAGATAGTCCTTAAAAACTATAAACATATTTGGCAGTTGAAGTGAAAGGGCACAATAACCATTCAGGCGTGTGTAACATTGGAGGGAGTTATACAGTAGGCAGAAATCATCTTTAAAACTTTAGATGAAGTTTTAATACTCTTAGAAACTAGTGATATCTATCTATCTATCTATCTATCTATCTATCTATCTATCTATCTATCTATCTATCTGAAATTTGGAGTCTGCGTTTACACCATATGCCCAAATGATTTTCCCTATGGATCCCCTCCTCAAGCAATATAGAGGAGAAAACAAATAATTATAAAATCACTGCAGTTTACATATGTAATGAATAACATTAGTTCTTATCTAACTTATGTCTAATTTACAACACATTATTAGTCCTTAGGAAACATAACAAATCCCTACCATGAATAGTAAAGAAAGGCCATATCATGTGACTTCAATTTCCAATAATGATTAACTACTCACTTGTGTTCCCCCTTCCCAAAAATAACACTTTAATTTCATTTTATCCAATCAAACTGTTGAAACCGAGTTTATCTGAAATTATAGAAATGGGTGCAGTTATAGCTTCTTTGATATGAGGGTCTGTTGATAAACATATATGTACTGCAGCTGTTCCCTTCAATGTATCTACAAAAGATATCCAATTCTTTTTTCTCTTTCATTCATATTTTGTTCAACATACGAAAGGTACAGTATAAATGGTACATATGTCCTTGATATTCTCATTTTGAAAAATATTGATCGTATCTTGAACTAAACATAACTTTATGAATTCCTTATTTATCCAGTCATTCACTTTATTTTATCAAGATTGAGGGAAGCTGGCGTATACGCTGGAAGCAGCAAGGCATGAAGCAGCCAGGGACAAGCCATCAGTTACACACACACACATACACACACACACATTCAGAAAGTCACTAATGCAACGCTAAAGCAGCCATATCAACATTTCAATCTTGGGGATGTGGAAGAAGAGCAAAGGATCTATAGAGCAGCAATTAGGGAAAAGGGAGATTGTGCAAAATCCACTGAGTAAGTGACTGTTTTTAATTAGTGTTTAAAAATATGTGTTAACAAATCACAATGGATGTCAGCAGGTTTAGGCATAACTTAAATATTGAGTTTGACAAGCTAGGCTGAGCTAAAAGTCGCATTCTTGTCAAAATTTTTCTTATGTTCTAATAAAGCAGTTTGATGTAATCTATGTTTATTTTTTCATTTAGAATTATGATTTGTGCCTTCGGTTATAAAAGAAGAATGTACTTTGCAGTAAATGTGTTGGTTTCCAGGAATCAGCTTCTGTTCTTTTGAATAATAAAACCTTTCAATGAGAATAGTACAACAATATTTTAATGTCAATAGTTTCTGCTCCTATCATTGCCAATGTGTATTTTTAAGGAATAAGATTATATTACTTTAATTGCACACAAACTTGCAAATGGAACTGTCAACTGAATGCTGTTCTTCTTTCTTCTCTTTAGCTCTCATGCATGCAGTTGTTTTTGGTAATGTGACAGCAATCATCCAGCGCATGTACTCACGTCGTTCCTTATATCACACTCGGACCAAAGACCTGAAAGACTTCATCCGTGTGCACCGTATCCCAAAGCAGCTAAAGCAGCGCATGCTGGAGTGTTTCCAAACCACCTGGTCGGTCAACAATGGCATTGACGTCAATGAGGTGCGAAAAGTCATTACTTTTGGATGGGGTTACTCAACTTGAGGGCAGTGGATTGAAGTTGGGTATTAAAGAAAAGGCTAGTACTGTACTTGTGCAGTAGAGACAATGAACAGTGAAGCAAAAATAACACTTTTTATTGGCTGAGTAGATTACTGTATGCAGTCTTTTAGGGCCCCTTCTTCAGGCAAAGTAAAAAAAAAAAAAATACTTGAGTGTATATACACACTAAGAAAGAAACTTGATTCTAAAACCCTTACGTGAGACATCTTTAGTGTCAAATATTACCTCTCCAACCACGTACCATGAAAGGAAATAAGTGAGGCGATTGTTCTATGGTTAAATGTAAAAATTATATCAGGAAGACAAGAGTGTGTTTACTGAAAAAAACAGAAAACGTCAAGTCTGTATAGAAAAGGTTTTAAACAAATGTGTGCCATAATCTATGTCAGAGCTTGCTTTTGGTAACAGATTCAACTGAAAAGGTATCAAGACAGTATTTAATGTTTATATTAATACCTTCGTGCAACACTGTTCTCTCCATTGGCCTCCGGCAGGGCACAAGATAATAACAGCATGTGCTACTTGATAAAACACTTAATAAACACAGTGCTTAATAAAACACGAGTAGAAGTAATGGATGACCTGAGCACCACATACAGTAGCTTTGAAAACTTAAAATAGCCCCTTTTGTAGTTTGCCAATATTTCAAAGTGCTAGAGAAGCATAAGATTGTGTTTTAGGTGGATATGAAATTGGATATGACATTATGCAATGTAAGCTGTCAAAGGCTACATTTCTTCAAATATAGAGTTATCAATAAACAAAGCCACTTTTTTATAATATACTTGAAATTCATATATTAGCAGCTATCAAATCTTGGCTTAAATTATTTTGGATTTGCTTGGTAAATAAGAGACTGAATGGCTTGTTCTCAAAGCATGTTGCAATGTGTCTTCCCTGAGGCTACTCAAAAACAAACTTTATTAATGTTGTAATTGCAAATCCCAGAAAGTGAAGAACTGGCGATAACACGGCCTGGTCTGGAGAATCTCCCAAGGCCTGCAGATGGGAAAATCAGGTTAGGAGGAAAACCCTGTTAGGTCATGGATCCATTCTGGCACTTGTCAATGATGGAAGAGTCTTGGTTTAATGGCACACATTGTATCTCTTAAGATACATTGTGTTACATTTGAAAGCCATGGTGTATCCGTACATCATTGCCTTTTAGGGCATTCTAAGAGCAAATAAGGGGTCAGCGTAGTTTCTGGAAGGGGTACAGGGGATTTTGCTTGAAAGAGCATCACTTCTCAGTGCACTGTTTTGTGGGTGATTTGAGGGTGCAGTTACTAGCAGTCCTGGAGTTTCCAAGGAAAAGAATGAGATTCGTAGCCTGATCTGCCTGTGTAGAGTCTGTACATTCCCCCATGTTTATGTTTCCTTCAGGTACTCCAGTTTTTCCCACATCCCAAAGAAGTGTATTAATGGTTAATTAATGCCAAATATTCATGTGCTGGGCGAGAGGCTCTGTAGGTGATGTGTGCGTGTGTGACTATACATTTAGTGCTTCTGAACAGTGCTGAATGATTTGCATGCACATTTTTCCTCAGTTGATGATGTCTTGTATACTTTGCCACACAATGTGAAAAAGATTGGACATCCATAGTCTGTCTCCGGTACATAGTCACACAAAATGTGAGACCAAAATGTTTTTGTTTTTTTATCTACTTCACTTTTACAGATTCCAGATCTATCTTTGGTTAATTATCAGTTGATTCAAGTTGCACAGAAATGAATGCAGTTATATGCCAGAACAGAAATTAAGTGAACAATTAACACTCTAATCTTTCTCTTCTGGAGAACAATATAGTTCAATTTTAAACGCTTTCCCAATCAACAGTTAGCCATTGAATGTAACTCCTACATACCACACATTTAGATCTTCTTCTAGCATTCATCTGCAAAATAACAATAATGTCCTCCAGTAAATGAAGTAGAATCACAGCTTTTACCAACAGATCACATCTCCAGTGCAGTAACATGTATATCATTACAGCCATGTAAGTCCTCAGAAAGCAACAGGGCCTTAAGTAAACCACATACTGTTATATTACAGCATTGAGATGCATTGTTTTTTTCATGTCAAAAGACTTCTAATAAGATGTGGTACAATAAAGTGTCTAGACTTCTAGAAAGTTTTTCGTCACTCTTTCTTGAACGTAGAGCCTTTCAAGTCTATATACAGAAGATTTTAAACAAATGTGCATCATAATTTATGTCAGAGCTTGTTTTTGGTAACAGATTAAATTGAAAAGGTATCAACTCAGTATTTAATGTTTATATTAATACCTTCATGCCAGCAATTTACAAAACAATACTATTCAAAATTCAAGATGACAGAAACAGTATTAGTGTGTTCTAAAATAGTTCTGTGCTCAAAGGTTACATTTCAACAGCCTCTAAGTCTACCATCTTGTACATTTCCCCTGTGTTTTCCTGGGTTTGCTCCTGCACATTAAATGGTTTGGCAACTTTAAACTGGTCTGTTATGAGTGAGAGTGAGGAGGGTGTGCGGGAATGTCCCCTGTGATGGACTGGTATCCTGTCTAGGGCAGTCTTCATTTACTCCTGACTTTAGAGGTGCCTAGCTTTCTTATCTTAAAAATGTACTTAGCTGAATTTAGTAGAATTCAGTACAATGCATTAATATAACTTTGTGTCAATACATAGTTGAACCATGGCATACACAAATCAGCATGCCAGGTATTGAAATGATTACATTTGCTTTTCCATCACACTCACAAACACAAGATGAAGAAGGCACATTGGACAAACCAGGAAGGGCCTAATCATGCAGAAAAAAGAATGCTGTTACAACACAACATAGGGCCTGGGAAGGATCTCATACCATAACTGTCAGGAAGGATCTAGTGCGGCTAGAGGAAGCCCACTGAAAAATCACATGACAGGTCATTACAGTGCAAATATCAACATTTTTACCTACGAGTATTTTCGAAAATGTATTTTACAAATGTCCAGGTGTCATGGTGGCAATTGTGACGGCCAGTCGCCGCAGCTTGCCAGAGGCAGTTTGATTATGCACTAACACACTGAAGAGCATGTCACCCATTGTGTCACCTTTAGTGACAGACCTGCCTCTTTTCATTTTACAACAGCAGAATGCTCAGCCACCCATGCCTGCCATTTCCCTAGAATGCTTATGTGACATTTTTAATGTTTCCCATTTCTATTTGAATGTGAGTGAGACACTCCAGGAGGACAACTGAAGTTCACACCACACCTTCTGCAAAGCAGTGATTCCCCTGAAAGGAGCTGCCCAGTGCTTGTTTGGCTGTGCCACCTCCCACCACTCCCTTTTAGTGCAATGAGGCCTATCAGTCTATCTGCCAGTTTGGCTGGGCGGTGGGGGCATATTACCAGAGACCTCTAACATCTATGTGCAGACTATTCAGGAACATTAAGAATGCATATATTTGTTAAAAAATGTAAGTTTGTTATATCTTTTTTGTATACAGTATATGGCAAAGTTGTACATTTCAGATTTCTATTTTATACAGACTAAGAACGTATGGTGAACACTTAGCCAGTGAAACTGTAACAGTTAAGAAGGCAACCACATTTATTATTTTTTTATTTTTTTGCCAGTGTTAGTTAATGGTATAGCTACATATTGACTTTTTGAAATGTAAATTTTTGATATAAATAAGCTTGCTTCATGAACAAGAAGGACATAAAATCATAGACAATACATGGAATAAGCTGTGATTGATTGCTTATAGTTGAGCATATTGTGTTGATACTGTCTCGTACTTCTGTGAATGGTATTTACAGATATATTTCTCTAAAACCATTATTCTGTTAAGTTATTGACATAAAAAAAGAAAAAGTAACAGAAGATCTTTAGTTCCTGATAGTATCCTTTAACAATCATATGTAAAGTGTGCTTCCTATTATGCATGCCTCTTGGATGAGGATTTCCTTTATTGTGTTTTTTGAAGAACTTAATTGTGCTTTAATGACACCATGAGAGCTTGTCCTGCTGGCATAGACATTCAGTAGTGATGCCAGCCAAGAAGCCAATTCTGCTTTCAAATAGGTAGAATTTATGAGGCAAACCTGTGCTACTGAGGTCAAAGTGAAAGTTTAATTATTTAGATTCAACATTCGCTTGTATTAGCTGTGGTTTTGATAATTACTGTATGTCTCCACTTGAACTGTACATATACTCTGGCAGGCAGGACTTCAAATCCTGGCACTGTGTGAGCAACTCATTTCACCAAATGGGAAAATAAAAATTGAAATGTAACCAATTGTATCTCAAATGCTGTACATCCCTTAGATAGAGATATCAGACAAATAAGTAAATTTAATGTAAATGTAAAAGTAGAGTATATTACTACAAAACCAGTTTGAAAACTATTTAAATCATTATTTCTGTTGTGACAAGACCTCTTTTTGAATTTGTGTTATAAAACAAGCAGTAATAGATAAGTGATCATAGTTACAGTATTGCTTCACATGATAAGTTTATAATATATGGCTAGATAGTTTATTGATTACATGTGAAATATTAGTGCAATAGCAGCAAATACTAATAACCAGTAGACACTCTTTAAAAAAAATCAATAAAGTACACTCTTAGAATACACTTTTAGACCGTGGTTTCATAACATAAGCAATATCAGTAAAGAAAAGTGGACAACTGAGAGTTTACCTTGATGTTGCTAGCTTTCAATCTGAAGTTATTTTAAGGTAATTATGAGATACAAGTTAAACAGCTAAAGTCCTCAAAAGCCACAGATTCACATCTTTTTACAAGCATATACACACTTGTTAGTTTATATGCGTTCTGGGGCAACTGGGAGACAGTCAACTCAGTGAAAAGACAACTGGGCGACAGACAACTCGGCAAAAAGAAACTCGGCAACATCCTTTACCAGTTAGGTAATAGTTAGGTTCAAAGAGATTTTTTAATGATATTTAAATGACAACGTAGGGCGCTGGAAAATCCACAGAATCACCTGCTTTATGAGAGTCCCAATACGTTAAGCCATACTCACAGGTTACCTTTTGTATTCTAAATGATGTTTCATACGATTACAATCAATACAATTTATTTAAAGGATTAGCAATTTTGGTTGCAGAAGATAATGTAAGATAGAGTTTGTTCCATCTGCAGAATAAAGTTTGTTCAAGTTCTGAGTTTATTATATACATTTATTTTCAACATTTTAATTCACGTAGTCATTTAAATATAATTAAAAAATCTCTTTGAACCTATTACCTAACTGGTAAAGAATGTCGCCGAGTTGTATTTCACCAACTTGTCTCTTCGCCGAATTGTCTTTCGCCGAGTTGTCTTTCGTCAACTTGTCTTTTCTTCAACTTGTCTTTCACCAAGTTGTCTTTTTGCCTAGTTGACTGTCACCCAGTTGCTACCAAACCGTTTATCTGAGTGTAAACATAGACATTCTAATTCTAATAGATTGTGACACTTCTTTTTAACATTTTCTTTACAATTGCATTTTTTCCCAGAGTTCTAATATATTTTGCCTCCCAGAATTCAACACTGTTTAAACTCATTGTTATCCCCATCAATTTGTTTAGCTGATGGTTTAAAAAAAGGACAGATCTAAAGACCCTCCTTCCTAAACTGGTCTCAGCCTTGGCCCACTAAAACGTCTCTTGCTAGCCTTTCAAACACTTGTCTTCATTCACAGTTTAGCCTCTGCAGCTGCTCACTTCTCCCTCACTACATGCTGCCATGTGCCTGTATCTGCGTTTTTAAAAACCTTTCGCTAAACTCTTGTTTAAATACACACAATCATAAGTAATGCTAGTTTTCCCTTATGAGACGTGTAATATAGTTATAGTCCCTGTCACACAGTTTAATCACTTAAAAGGTAATTTTTATCTAAATTACCCTTGAATAAAAAAACACAAGTTAAATTGTATGAGACTTATTAAATAAGTAAAAAAACCTTAAATGTTTATCACCTATTACACCATAGTTCCACCCACCTACTGAACCCTATACCTTTATATTAAAAGGTGCATTAAAACTGGCCAGTGCTTTAGTGCAGGTTACTCCTAGCACTCATATGTAATGTTACTCTTATTTTTTCTTCCTAAATAATTTAGATTTCATAACTGTGTTTTACTTACTTTTCTGTCTGTCTTTATTGACTAAGACATGAAATCTTTGACATTTACTTATAACTCACATGGCTGAATATATTTTAAGTTCTGAGTTTTGAAGTTAATCTTGACCTGTTTGACCTTACTCTGGGCCAACAACATTCAGCTAATCAATTTCTTTATCAATAGCTGTACTTTGGAGGATTATTTAAAGTGGAGGGCTCAACCTTACATTAAAAGTAACTCCCTATGTGTGAATTCAGTACTGCATTGGCTCTTTATCAGTCAATGCCGTGACAGTTCGATGTCTTATTTGCACTCTCTGACTGCAGTCTCAGCAACTGACAACAGTGCATATTTTACTTCTCTTTGAATTTCAGAATCTGCCTTAATACAGTCATGTTTGTTTCAGAACCTGACTTGACTGAGACCCACCATTACTCGCTACTTCATTAAATTAAATCAGGTATGCTGCTGAGGTACCTTGAGGTGAGGTTTAGGAACCCAGTCCAGATTATTTTAAACAAGATATTAATAGGTTGTGGTTACTTTACATTTTGTCAAAAGTGTTTAGTATTTATTCTTAGGTTAAACAGTGTTTGCAGAAGCAAGTAAACACATATTGCCAATAAAACTAATGTTGAAAAAAGAGGGTTTTTTTAAATGGCCTAAGATGTTAGCTTAATACTGTTGTTTTTCTTTTATTTAGTTCATTTCTTGCATGGCACTTAATTAACAGTGAAATGCAAATACAATTGTTGTTAATAATGGAGTAGTTAACTTGCCACTATTGGCACCTCTAGCTGTTGAGAGAGTGAGATTCACTCTGGTCATTGAAATGTTTGTAAAATAAATATCGAGATCAGAAAAAGTTACATTTCTTTAACTGCAAAAACTGACTTCTTAAAGTCAATTTTATAAACTTGCAGTTCTCAAAAACCTAAGGTTGAATATGCAGGTTGAAACAGAGAAGGTCAGAGGCTAATATTAAAAAATGAGCGTCCTTCACTGACTCACTTTTTCTCCTGCCCCAGCTCCAATTGAAATAAATAACCAGAAAATAATAATATTCCCTCGTGATATAAATAATAAGTCACTTTGGAGTAAATCATCTGTCAAATTAAATCAAAATATATAAATTCCCCAAGGGTGTTCCATAACTGGCTGCCCTCCTAAATCCATTTGTTGCTAAATCTTCCTGCTCGTCATCTTTCTCATTAGACACCATCAGCCTGGTGATTCTAACCATTTTAATACCCTAAAATACCTCCATTTCTGCCTGCTTTGCTGAGGTACGTTCCACAAAACTATGACAAAGTTTAAGTGTGGTTTAAGTGTTTTCTACTAGAATTCATTGCCTTTCCCTTCTTAGACGCCAAGTGAAAACCGGCTCTTAATAAGCCCCTTAACACTATTGTGTTAATCAATCCCACATTTTTGGCACCATTCAGGAAATGCAACACCAGACTTACGAGGACAAAAAAAAAAAAGCTACAAACTAAATAACTGATTTTTTTCAAAACACAATGCATGCACCTCCAGACAAAACAGATGCAAAATAAAAAATGCTTCCACATCCATTTTTTCTTATGCCTTGCTAAACAGAATTTTTTTTCTTCATAGAAATGTGGGCAATCATTCTGCTTCTCAATACCCCATTTCGGTTGTTACCGCTTCACTTGCACTCAAGTGTAAATGATATGAAAAGAATGTTTGCTGCCAACATTTGTGGGTATTTGGGGTTTGATCGGAGGGATCCTTTTTAGTGGAAATGTTTGATGTCTAGAAGTATACTAGTATACAAAATAAGAACTCATTGAATGTAATGTGACCAAGTTGTAATGAACAGGACAATGATGAAATTTGCCCTTTTTTCTTTAATCAGCTGTTGAAGGACTTTCCGGATGAGCTTCGTGCCGACATTGCTATGCACCTCAACAAAGAGCTGCTGCAGCTGCCCCTGTTTGAATCTGCGAGTCGAGGCTGCCTCCGTTCCTTGTCCCTTAGTATCAAGACTTCATTCTGCGCTCCTGGAGAATACCTCATCCGGCAAGGAGATGCTCTTCAAGCAATCTACTTTGTCTGCTCAGGCTCTATGGAGGTGCTCAAAGACAACACTGTGCTAGCTATACTGGGTAAGAGCAGACATACTATCACATCTCACAGAGAACTGCGATGGGGTAGAATCTGTGTGGAGTTTTCATGTACTAAACAAAATTTACTGAGTTTCCTCCCACAGTCCAAAGTTATGTGGTCTGATGTAAATTTGCCTTGCTGTGGATTTACATGCCAAGTAGTAATGAAATTCTGTTTAAATAGATACCTGTCTTGTATGGGTTAGAGGCAGCTGTAGCTCTGGCTCTTTCACCCATACCCAGAAACCAGACTGAACCTACTAGAAGATGACTAGATAGTTTTTAGGAATTTTATGAAAACATTTTTTCAATTATTAGTCATTTTTTATTTTACATAGCACATCCACCTTATCAAAAGGATAAGTGTCTGTCTGTGTGTCTGTCCTGTTGCTGTGTCTCCATCATTCCAAAAGATGGTGCATCACAAACATTTTTAGTAATAAAATGCATTGCAGTTGGTATTTCAACAGATGGCACTTCACAAACATTAAAACGTCTTTTACAAATGCCACACCAAAAGGCATAAAACATATATAACATTGCCTGGTGCACTGCAAGCATTAATTATGAGCTCTACGTTGATTACTTAGATTTCAACCTGTCTTACATGGGTAGCACAACTAGTATTTCATAATTCATTATCGCAAACTGCTTTTTTCAAAACAGTTTAAGTTATGCATGGGGTAGGTGAGGTGTAGCAAAAAATCAGAAGGAGATGCAAGGTGGCTTCCTGTGAATCGTCTCAGCTATTTTACAGTTTCTCTGGCTCTTTTCTTTCCCTCATCTCTTTTCTGATATTTTAAGAATTAAAATGTAATTATTACTTTGTTTTCTTTTTATTACTGCTCTTCCTTTCTTTATTATGTTCATATCACATGCCATTTTATACTGTGAGAGGCTAGTGAAGTGGCATCGCAGCTCCAAATCCCAACCTATTCACTGCCATTGTGAGCTTTGCATGTTTTTCTCTAGTTTCTACCACATCCCAAAGATATACATAGACTAGCAATTCTAAACATACTCAGTGAAACAGGATATGCGTCTGTTCATGAATTACTGTATGTCCTATGATAGACTGGATTGGTTCATGCCTTGTGCACATTGATATCAGAACTACTTCTGACCATGGCACTAGAACAGATTGGCCTTTACATTATACATGTCAACGGCAAATGAATGTACGTGTACTGTACTAGGCAGTAGAATTTTAATAAGCATCTGAATTAAATAAATTTAGGCACAGATTGACACAAGTTCTGTGGCACATTCAGTACATTGTCAGTTTTTAACCTATTAAATAATTACTATTAAAAAGGGAGGTTGGCACAAATTTGAATACAAAAAATGAAAAGGACAGTCAGCAACTGCTTTCTTGATCCAAAGGATTTAGCATCAAAACTTTTGTTTAAACCATAAAGAAATCTATTACTGCATTATATTATTTTATGCTAATTAAAGTGGAGCCTTTAAATTCTACATGGGATTATTTTTCAGTTAAGCTTCTTTATGCAGACTTTGACGATTAAGAAAAAGTTTGAATTACCGCACAGTTTAGAATGGCACTAAGGCAAATTTATATCTTAAATCTGCTCTGGTATTATGAGTTATTTCACTAACTCCAGTTCTCAGATACACTTTGATTTTCAGAAATATTTCAAAGAAGGCTGTTGTCAACAATCAAGAAACAGACATTTTAACATATTTCCCCAGTATCATTTCTTATTGGGAATTATGACACAAAGCTTTGATCATGTACCATAGCTCACTTATTCCAGACAATGTTGCATAAAGGTGAGCTCAGGCCACACACTCCTGATGCAGCAAACGTGCTAAATTTCTTTCACCTTTTAAACCCCTACACAAAAGAATTTTTTTTCTTACCCTTTCGTTACAAATCTGCCTGTAGCATTGATTATACTTTCTTAACTAAATCTCTTGCACTCTTATGCATTAATTACTTTCATGTCATCCTCCTCATTATCAGATCACAGACAAGCACATCTTCAACTTCATTTACCTCTTTTAGCCTTGAAGGCCCCACAATGGTGTTCTCACTCTTACAAAACAGCACATTAAAGACCTGCTAATCACTACATTGGATGATTTCATAGTGTGGAATGTTAATTCAGTTTTGTCTGAAGGTCTGTTAAAGGGTTTTATTCATGATTTTTCTGTTTTTCTTGCTTCTAACCTGCCCTTCATTATGGGAAAGAATATTATCAATCTCAATGTACAACTGATAATTTGGAATCCATAAAGTCCACCATGTCAGACCCCACACATGAAACTCACATTTCTCAGACCAGTGCAAAACTCAATGGGCTTCTTTTACGTAAGGCTGAATTTCAGATACATTGTACTAGGGTGGGATATTATACTCATTGAGCACAGACAAGAAAACCTTTAGCTCAAATGTAATTCTTTCTCCGCTATTTCAGCTATCAAATCAAAAGACGGACCTATTAATTATTCTTGAAATTAATAATCATTTAATGGACTTTTCTAATTAAGTTTCTCGGTGATCCTTCCTCATCTTCAGATGCACTTTAATTTTTTGTTGGCTTTACCTACTGTATATTTACTCAGGTTTATCTTTTGCTTCTGGAATCTCCTATTACTGTCAATGAATTTTCAGACACTCTCAAATCTTTTTCTAAAGGAAAGTTCCCAGGACAGGAAGGAGTTGAGGACAGTTTGGCCTCAACTGACTCACCCTTTATTTTAGATGCTATCCTCCATGATAAGTTCTTCACAGCTTTACCTCTCTATATTTACCACTGCTGTCTCTCTTTCATTAAAACATGGTAAGAACTCAAACCAAGTGTTTTAATTTCTTGCTCCAGGTCAGGTCAAGTCAGGTTGGGGAGCATGCAATGGTACAGCACATTGCCTCACCCACCACATGATGAAACAGCTTGGAATCCCGGTTGGCAACCCCTAGACAGACATGCAAGTCCAGTCACACCCTATGGAAATGACCATCTATCTGCTGCAGCCAATTGTTAAGTGGGCATCCCTTTGGCCTGGTCCAGCCATGCAGGTCCTCAACAACGAGGATCTAGCAAGCCAGATCATCCTCTGGGAATTGTGCCGCATGGGCACAGTGCTGTAACTGATACTTGCTCACAATGCAGGTAATGTGCTCTTTTGGGACTCCATGAGCAACCGCTTGTTTGACACAGAGTCAAACCAGCGGTACCCCAGGATTCTCCAAAGAGACACAGGACTGAAGGAGTCCAGTCTTCATCTCACTGAATAGAATCCCCTTACTTACTCCTGTAATTGATACAGTAAATTCAGATGCAAAGTTACTGATAAAACTGCTAGCTCTTTGCTGGCAATAGGTCATTACTAAAGTGGTATATCGTGATCAGGACAGTTTTATTTCCTTTTGTCATACTGTGTACAAATTACACAATCTCTTGTGTATTACTAACAATGCCTATTTTGAAGACCCCATTGCTGCACTTATTTCATTCAGTGCAGATGCTTTTGAAAGGTTCAGTTGGCCATGATTATGGAAAGTCTTAGAAACAGAGGGATTTTGACCATATTTTTTTTGGCATTATTCAAACTCGGTACTCTTCTGCCAGTGCCTTCTTGTTCACCAACTATAAAATGGCTCGTCCATTTCAGTGCCCAGCAGGGTTGACTAGTGTTGCCATGTTCACAGTTTACCAAACAAATTGGGCTATTTTCGATTGGTGTCTGTGAGGAAAAAAATGGGCTTTCGTGGGTTGTGTTTTTCTGGGCAATGTAGCATTTTGCTAGATGTTTTTCAAACCATCTCCCTGTTCATACTTATAAAAATTTTTAGACTGTTGTAAAATCTCCTAGGGGGACTCCTCTCCCACCCATTTTGTAATGGTATATACTTATTCTATCACTCTGACGTACCTCTGAGGAGAACCAGGCTTGGATAGTATATACCTAACCCTTTCTCACTCTGGCAGTGCCCCCCGCTTTCAGGTGTGTTATTTTTTCCAAATCAGGTATTGGGTAATTTTTTGAGCAAATTCATTATTTTAAGCTGACCTTAGACTATAATTTTTTAAGAGCCTGGCAACCCTGTGGGCTGCAAATGATCTCCCTTCCTTTTTTTTCACTTTCTCAAGTCATTAGTTATAGCTCTGTGCACTTCCAGGTTGTTTACACCTGTTGTTTTGCATAATACATACAGTTTTACAGGATTTTATCATATGCAGGCAATGTCTTGTTATACTTGGGGAATGTATCCTCTGACATTCCCTTTGTACTAAATCTAGTAAGAAGCTCTGTCAGATTGTAAAGTTAACTGGGACAAATCATAATGCATGTGATTCCCTTCCCGATCATTTATTAATTTCAACGGTTCCTACACTTAAATTTATAGGCTTTATAATATCTTCTTCCATGAAAAATATTTTTTTTTTCCTTCTAATTTCTGCTCTATGATTAATTTTAGGTAATATATTTACACCTGGATCAACATGTCATTATCATTCCAGTCCCAATTGGCTATTGTTAAGATGAACATCTTTCCTCATTTAAAAATTCTAAGTTCAATGCTTTCACTCCCACCTCCCCCTAAGTCCTGGTGAGACATCAAGTCTGACATTTCTGCCTTTCTGTGGTATGTGTGCCTACCTCTTCTGACTTTATCTAGAGCAGACGGGCCAGTTCTACTACCAAACTTTGAATGGTTTCATTGGTCATTTGTTCTGCGCTCAGTTTGGCATTGGCTCAGCCCACCATCATCTCTTCCCCACAGACATCAATTCTAGGTGAGTGTAACACATCCATACTCTTTATGTAACTTTCCTTTTGATACTTTTAAAACCAAGGCAACTAATATATTCAGCTCCATTGTTCCATATGCCATTCAGCTATTTGGGAATGTTGAAAGACGTATTTGGTTGGTTCCATGGTGACACACCAGCACGCCAATGGTTATTAATGAAATGCATAATACTGGAGAGGTCAAGCAGTTTTATTTTCAAGCTAGGTATCTCTGGTTTGAAGCTCTACACTGTGGTAGCTTGTATGATGAATTGGTGCATCTTATGTCTTGGTCTTTTCGCTCAAAATTTTTCATTCCGTCTTCCTTCTCCGTCACTTATCTCACATCTGTCCAAAGAATGTGTGGAATTTGTCTTTCTGCTCTTTTGCTAATGCATCTTTTATGCAATTTCGCTCTTCAACCAGTTCCGTTAAGCCAGACTCTTCTACTTATGTCCTTTCACATGATAATATAGAAATGGGCATCGGGCCTTCATTTAGCTGAATCCATGTACTCACATACTATTTTTAAAAATGTTAAGCTTGCCTGGAAAAATCCAAATCTCCAGCCCATATAATTCACAGGTCTTATTTAATTCCTAGACTGTGTTTATCACTAAGCCTAGATTCTCACCCACTTTATAAATTTAATTTCCAAAGTGTTAAGTGACCATTCATCCACACTTCTGGACCTGTCATCTGTGGCTGCTCTCTAGTCATTTACTGTATCTCCTATTATGCTACCAATATATTCTGACTATAACTCTTCCTTGCTCTCCTCAGTTCTTACTGCTTTTAGATTTATAAGCCTTTTTGTTTTCTATTTTTCATCAACAAGTTATTCTTTATGCTCAATTGCTGCCAAAATCTTGTTGGTCTCTAGGTGGAAGATTTTGGCCAGTACAATTTTTAATGCTTGGAGGTCTTCCTCTGTTTACCTTTATTACACTAATGCCATCAGTAGCATGAAAACTGATGGTTATGACAAAATGATTTGAAATTGGGAGCATAGTGCTTTATTGGTCAAAGACTACAGCAATTGCTGCAGGATGTTTTCTTTTTAATATATGGAAGTTTTGTTTGTCCTTTTTTCTTTCTTTTTCTCTTCTGGATGAAGGTTGCTTCAGAAAGTGGGCATAGGAATATCTTATATTGGTTTTTTTTCCCTTCTCTTATGGGAGGGTTGAGGTTGGGTGAGAGCTGGCAGATTACAGTTCTGTTTTATGGTTTATCTTTTTCTTGATGTTATGTTACCTTTCTTATCTCTTGCACTCTGTAATCACTTCAAGACTGGTAAAAAAAATTGGTTACAAAAGAACTTGTGGGAGCAAAAGGCGCATGTGTGAAGGTGCACTGGAGACCTATCAGCTGTCAAATGGAGATGAGAAATGCTGCCTCACACTTAAGGTTAACAGGGTGTGTTTAATAATTATAATATACTATCCATGCTACCTGTCGAAGGTAGATAATAGAATAACTTTTAAAATGTTTATTATCTTTTGCGCCTTTCCTCAGTGTTCTTTCGTGTGTGTCTGATCCTGTCTTTACTGGTGCTCCCTCTTTCGAGTGTGTTCCATAAAACCTGCTCTCAGTCTCGGTCATTATTTTGGAGGTGCCTATCTTGCCTCCTGTCCACTTTTATATCTTCCTTCTTTGAAGGCAACATTCTCACTGTGCCCCTCCTGTCATTTCTCTTCATGTTCTTAATACTCCCACTACCTCTTTCAATCACATCAGTAAAGCCAAGCTGATCAATCACGCAAAAGCCAAGCTGACCAATCAGATTGCTCACAGGGATTGGATACACACACAGCCTGTAGTGTCTCATATAGTAGATAGTTCTGTTTGACAAAGTCAGATGACAAGGTAGTTCTTATGTTTATTATTTTATACTTGACTTTGAAATGATGTTAATGTTATGTTGTTTTCACTAAGGACAGAGATATTCCATGCAACACACATAGTTCAATCATGCAATTGTAAATCAACTTGTAAATATATTGTTCTGGATAGAACAAAAAATGTCCATTTGCCATTGGATTGATTTAGTCTCTAGGTAACAGTGATTAGCTTTAAAATAAATCTTTGATAAATGTCTTTAATCATAGTAAATCTGGATCAAGCTGGATATCTCTACCACTGTACTGCCTTGCCCTGCCTATATCACCCATTTAAACCCTCAGACAATAGGATCAGGACTTTCTAAGATGAAACCCCATTCACAAAGTTCATTACAGAATATACTGATCAAGGCTGTCCTTGGGTTTGGGTAGTCTAGATATTTGGCCATTTTCTGCAATGCTGAAATTGCTGATGACCAATGGACAGGAAGACTTAAAGAGACAACAAGGGTAATAGTGCAATCCAAAAAAGCATTCTTGAATGGCACCAGCATAGCAGAATGGGTCACTTTGTGGGGTGCCATCTTTCTGCTGCTTGTTAGGCCAATTGTGACCACATGACAGTACACTGAGAATATTGTACAGATACTTGCTGCAGGCCTGCCTCATACTGTCTTCTAACAGAATAATGCCCATCCACTTACGTTAGCCATTCTATGTCAGTATCTATACCTACAGAGTATGTAATGACAAAACATTTACTTGTCTCCTACAAAGCTTGCATGGGACATTCATTGCAACCAGTTAGATTATAGCACCCTGGATGAATAGCTGCACAGTGCTTAGCTGATATGCCACATGCATTCTATAACTCTGTAAAACAACATGTGCAGTAGCTTACTTGTATTGCCAGCCATAGAGCTTTTATTTCAATTGGCTCTGTAAACAATCTTTTCCACTGGCCTTATAGTCACTTCTTAGTCATGTGTCTCCTGTTTTAGGCACTGCCCTTCGTACTGTACACATATATTACACAAAAATGACAGAATTTGTTCATATTTCTACATCTCTTGTGGGGTAAGAAGCAACTGAAATAAATACTTTTCAATGTGAAAACATTTCATTTATGACTTTGTGCAAGAGAAACTTGAATTATCATACTGCTTAAAACACTGTAGAGGAGAAAGTCCTTAAATTGTTATATCTCATTAGCATTATTTGCTGCTCTTGTTTCAGTCACTACATAGTGTACAGTGCATCCGGAAAGTATTCACATGCATTACTTTTTCCACATTTTGTTATGTTACAGCCTTATTTCAAAATTGATTAAATTCATTTTTTTCCTCAGAATTCTACACACAATACCCCATAATGACAACGTGAAAAAAGTTTACTTGAGGTTTTTGCAAATTTATTAAAAATAAAAAAACTGAGAAATCACATGTACATAAGTATTCACAGCCTTTGCTCAATACTGTGTCGATGCACCTTTGGCAGCAATTACAGCTTCAAGTCTTTTTGAATATGATGCCACAAGCTTGGCACACCTATCCTTAGCAAGTTTCACCCATTCCTCTTTGCAGCACCTCTCAAGCTCCATCAGGTTGGATGGGAAGCGTCGGTGCACAGCCTTTTTAAGATCTCTCCAGAGATGTTCAATCGGATTCAAGTCTAGGCTCTGGCTGGGCCACTCAAGGACATTCACAGAGTTGTCCTGAAGCCACTCCTTTGATATCTTGGCTGTGTGCTAAGGGTCATTGTCCTGCTGAAAAATGAACCGTCGCCCCAGTCTGAGGTCAAGAGCGCTCTGGAGCAGGTTTTCATCCAGGATGTCTCTGTACATTGCTGCAGTCATCTTTCCCTTTATCCTGACTAGTCTCCCAGTTCCTGCCACTGAAAAACATCCCCGCAGCATGATGCTGCCATCACCATGCTTTCCTCCAAACATGACACCTGGCATTCACACCAAAAAGTTCAATCTTTGTCTCATCAGACCAGAGAATTTTGTTTCTCATGGTCTGAGAGTCCTTCAGGTGCCTTTTGGCAAACTCCAGGCGGGCTGCCATGTGCCTTTTACTAAGGAGTGGCTTCCGTCTGGCCACTCTACCATACAGGCCTGATTGGTGGATTGCTGCAGAGATGTTGTCCTTCTGAAAGGTTCTCTTCTCTCCACAGAGGACCTCTGACAGAGTGACCATCGGGTTCTTGGTCACCTCCCTGACTAAGGCCCTTCTCCCCCAATCGTTCAGTTTAGATGGCCGGCCAGCTCTAGGAAGAGTCCTGGTGGTTTCAAACTTCTTCCACTTACGGATGATGAAGGCCACTGTGCTCATTGGGACCTTCAAAGCAGCAGAAATTTTTCTGTAACCTTCCCCAGCTTTGTGCCTCGAGACAATCCTGTCTTGGAGGTCTACAGACAATTCCTTTGACTTCATGCTTGGTTTGTGCTCTGACATGAACTTTCAACTGTGGGACCTTATATAGACAGGTGTGTGCCTTTACAAATCATGTCTAATCAACTGAATTTACCACAGGTGGACTCCAATTAAGCCGCAGAAACATCTCAAGGATGATCGGGGAAACAGGATGCACCTGAGCTCAAGTTTGAGCTTCATGGCAAAGGCTGTGAATACTTATGTACGCGTGCTTTCTCAATATTTTTATTTTTAATAAATTTGCAAAAATCTCAAGTAAACTTTTTTCACATTGTCATTGTGGGGTTTTGTGTGTAGAATTCTGAGGAAAAAAATGAATTTAATCCATTTTGGAATAAGGCTGTAACATAACAAAATGTGGAGAAAATGATGCGCTGTGAATACTTTCCGGATGCACGGTATGTCTGGGGCTTATAAAGAATTAAGTATACAGCAGTCACAACAGCAATGTGCTCCCTGGTAAATGTAGTATTTCCATTTGTATTTATTTATTTATTTGACTTAAGGTTTTATTACAGTGAACAAATTACAGAACAGTAAGACATATAGCACTACATCTTATTTGGAGGAAATATCTCCATCTCTACCCATCCAAAAGACAGAAAAAGTTTCAACATGAAGTAATCATTCAGAAGCTGTAACTTTGCTTTATGGTGGGTGGGGCTATGCCATATCATATCATCCACAATAACAACAGTATAAAGTTTCACATGATAAAAAAGTATCATTTTGCGATAGCAACAACATAGCAACACACTACACTTACATTTACCCTAGCACGCACAACAATGACACAATCCCAAACATGTCTGAGAGTGAGAGCAGCATGTCACCCTCCGATGATGATTTTGTACCTAAAAAGGGACCTACTTCAATAATATGGAAGTGGTTTGGCCACAAGAGATCAGACATCCAACAAAGCATAATACTTTGCAAAATATTCAAGAAAACTGTAACTGCCAAAAGTGGAAACACAACAAACTTGTTTCACCACTTAAAGCAAAAACTCACTGTCCAGGCTATGAAGGCACATGAGGAGATCCTAGCAGCTGGTGATGTGCAGCCAAGAAGTGAACAAATGACTCAACTGAAAGTCACTGGAGCACTTGCTGCTGCACTGCATATGATAGAAAGAGCAAACATTGGATGGAAGTGACTGATGTGGTTATATATCATTTGGCTAAGTGTATAACGTCAATCCAAATGGTGGAAAAGGAAGGCTTTAAGCAAATGATTAAAAAGCTCAACCCATGATATAACATTGCAGGTAGACAATATTTTTCAAAGACATCCTTGCCAGTGATGTATGAAGCAGGGAGGATAAGAGTCCCGTTTGCTGAAAAGACAATCCTCTTTATGGAGGGGAACACTGGAGTTGTGTAGTTTTCTCGTAGATGCTGTTCAGAGACCAGGGATGCAGAATAATCGGAATATTCCTACTTCATGAATAACTGATATTTAACTCTCTTTTGTAGTTAAACTGCCCCCAAAATGCATGCACATACACTCACACACACACAAACTCATACACTGTCAGATGCACAAACTATTGATTAAGCATGGGATCTCCTGTGTTAGCATGAGAAAGGACTAATAAATACCCAGGTATGAGATCACAAGCGAATTCAGTCTCCAGAGAAAGTCAGCTTTAGTCTGTAAATTCCACACACACAAAAATGTCTTACCTTAATCAAAAACATTGATTTGAAATAAAGTATAAAAGGTGTTACTTGTCAGAATACTTTTTAAGAGTAGCATACAATGGATACATGAGCCAACTTTTATTAACTTCAGTTTATAGTTAAAATGGTCAACCCCGGTACAAAATATCAGTTATTTGTGAAGCAGTGGTGGAAACCGTGTGAAGTGAACTTTCCTCAGATCAGCTGTTTAGGTGGAAAATACCGATGCACCCCTTCTACCAGCGCTGCCTCCGAAAGACTGTTCTGCACTGGAGGGAATATAGTAACTTGTCAAAGATCAGCTCTTAAGCCAACATCACCGAATATACTGCTGTTCCTGACAAAGAATCTAAAGCTTTGACTGTGCTGTGTCAGCCAGCAGGATGGCTTGTTAACTCTTAAGTGTTTACTTGTACAGCTCCAGCACTGACTTTCTAACTTACTGTACCTCATTTCATGATATATCCATTTTATGTTTACACAAGAAATTAGAGGCAATGTAACAGTTCCAGCACTGATATTCTACCTCCTTTGATGATCATTCAAAAAAGGGGATGCAAAGCAACTGTCATTTAAGATTTGACAGCATTTTTATATTATTATTATAAGTAGTAAGTGCTTACATTTTGACTGAAGGTTTGTTTGGATTGCTGCTGTTTGTTTACATTTGTACTTAAAATTTGAGGTCAGTTGTATTAGGTGACAATATTGTGCAGCTTCCTGAAGAGTTACAAGGTTATTGTTATTGTTAAACTAAAATGTTAAGCAGGTATGTTTTTATATGTTATGTGTTATACTTTTACTGAATATTTTAAGGGAAAGCACTACCTAGGCTACTTTTGTGCTTACATTTGACTTGTGCTGTGTCACTACTATTGCACTACAATGCTGCTGTGCTGGCACTTTCTGCCACTATATTCACCCTTCAAGTTTGGTAGTCTGTCATCAAAGACAGTAACTCTTTGGAAAAAAAGGATGGAAAATGCCCTTCATTTTGTTTACACTGATAAATGCTGCAGCCTGCGAGCTACATCACTAATAAAACATTTTTCAGTATTTTTTTAAATCATCATAAATTTAATTATTGCAAATTTCCTTGAAATATTCTGATATTATTTTGAGGATATTTCACCCACCCCAAGTGGCTTATGACCCTTTCTGTTAAGCAAGATAAGAGTTGTACTAGAAGTGTGAATTAAGTTATCAAAACAGATTGTTCATTAAACACCGTGTGTTACTCCAACTATTAGACTATTAGAGGTTATTTTGGTCTCTGTGATAAATAAGAAAGATTTTGTTCTAAAAGTCTAAGATGAAGACATTGGTAAAATATGTGACCCAGAGAAACTCATGGCTGACACCATCTCTCACTAGTAGGGGCTAGTCTGGGGTACACCTTAGATAGACTGAATTAAGCCCCGCCACCCAGTGATCTGGTGGTTTCATGGAGGCTTCAAACCTCTTCTAGGAGCAGCTTATAACCATTGCTTCCAGTGACCACTGCTGGTCTCACAACACACCTGGCCATCCACATTGGATGACCTCCACTAGCGCCCCTGCACTCTGGAGGAGTGAATTATGGATAATCTAGACAGACTGAACTTTATTCCTTGGTTTTATTGATGTTAATTTGCACACAATTACTTCTACACCAAGAAACAAAGTTCTCGACCTGACTCCTATACTTTGTCTACAGTAATCCCCCTTGTCAAATCACCCCATAAGTGTACGAAGAGTCATCAAAGACTTTTTGCATGTGACATGACCTGCTGTTATCATCGGACGTGTACAGAGTGAAGAGGAAAGGTGACAGGGCTGTTCTCTGTGGTGCTCCAGTGTTACTTACACAGTCCTTGAGTCTCACAAACTGCAAGCTGCCTGACCAATAGTCCATTATCCTGAACACCATAGGCTCATCCACCTGCATATCTCTGAGTTTACCGCTTAACAGAGAGGTGATACTGAATGTACTAGAGAAATCGAGAAACATAATCCTCAAAGTGCCGCCAGCTTTGTCCAGTGAGAGTAAACCTTTTAGAGCAGATAGATAATTGCATCCTCCACTCCCATCTTTGTTTGATAGGCAAACTATAGTAGGTCCAGGTAGTCTACCACAAGAGGACACAAATAGCCCTTGACCAGTTTCTCAAAGGTCTTCATGATGTGAGACATAAGTGCCATTATTGTGGTTATTAGGTGAAGAGGTGCCTGCCTTCTTTGGAAGAGGAACAATGCAGAATGTTTTCGACAGGAGCACACTTTATGGAGCCCTAGGGACAAACTGAACAGGTGACAGAGGACACCACAAAGATGGTCAGCACAGGCCTGAAGAATTCAAGGACTGACTCTGCCTAGTCTCACAGCATTTCCTGTGTGTAGCTTCAGTTGTCTTCTTACCTGGTCTTCAGTTATGGACAGCTCATACTGGTGGTCTCAGGTGGACTCATCACTGGCCATTCTAGTTGACATGGTAGGAGTCAACTAAGCATCATTATAAGTATAAATAGTTAACGCTAAGAATTTAAGTATGTAAGTATCTTGTCCAGTTTTGAGCTAAGTTAGAATAATTGTTGTTTCCAAATGAATTTACAGCTTTTATTAACATTTATAGCTGTCTAAATACTTGAGTTGTCCTTTTATACAATTCTCTGTCCCTCTCTTTTCCCACACTCAGTTCTTCAGGTGCCCTATTTCAAGTACTGTACCACAACTAACTGCCCGCCATACAATTTTATGTCACTTGCCTTGTGAATGCTGTCTTCTGCTTAACACACATACAATATCTACTAAGCATTAGCTGCCACTCTCACTATGCTGTAGTCCAGTGACACAGAGCTTAAAGTGTAGTATTTATTGTTAAAATGAAAAAAATACAATTGTATGTACCAAGAAGCAGATGAATCAAAACAAGTGCCTAGAACAAATATTAAAACCTCTCACACAAAAAAAAATCTGATCAGTATCACAAAGTATGGAAAAATGGTGTGAAATAATTAATAACTTAATGATTGTTTTGCTTTATTTTTGTAACAAAGTTTCAAATAGAGTAGCTTGGTAGGGCAGTGAGGAGATCAGCCACCCCATACATCCACCATCCCGAGTTTAATTATTTTTCTTGTTGAGCTTGTGCTGCACATGTATGTGTGGGTTTCCTCCTAAATCCCCAAAGGCATGTGTGGCAGGTAGATTGGTGAATCTTAATTAAATATGCCCTGCTTCATTACTCTGTGAAACCAACTCTAGCTGCCCAGACTTAACCTTGGCACTGAGGCCTTGTATGGCAGCTTCAGAATTATTAATATCCCCTTGATCTGCTGCTTCATAGATAGCTTGAGTTCATTTTGGACTTGTTTGGAGTAGCAGTAAAGCTCTTCAAGAACTGAAGTAGCTAACTTTTCCAGACTCATAATATCCCCATGGAATTATGCGTTCAAATACATATTGCAGATAGTTTTTTTTTACATTTTGACCTTAGATGGTTATTGCATGATAGAGGTGTGAGGGTAATTGGCTAAAATTATGTGACTTTTTTAATATTGCTACCATTCACCATCTTCCAGTTTATTAAAAAAATCTGTTAATATATTTATGTTTAAAATGTCAAAGAACTGATTGTGGTTTCCTTTATGATACTAAGATTCCACTGATTCCCATTTGTCTGAGTTCACTCATTAACCTTGAGTACCGCAGGCTTATTAAGGATTTGATTGTTAGTGAAAGTAATATTAATTAGTTTTTATTCTGTAGGTTAAGTGTACCAACACTAACTTTAATTGAAACTGGCTTCTTCATCAGCATACATTTACATACTCACAGCTTTGTGCATTTTGTGGACTAGAAAGAGTAACTTTTTATATTTTATTTTTTTGTTGTTTCTTTTTTTTTTTTAACCTTGTAGTCATAAGCATAAGCATTGAATTCTCCAGCTGTCACGATTTAGAGCCAGGACTGTGGTGAAGAGGGTATGGGGCCTTTGAATAAGCGGCAGAGCAGGCCAGGATCTCCATTGGTCTGTCCAGATAAACTTCACTTCAATAAAGTCAGCTCTCCCAGTACTACTTCAGGCTGCAGCCTAAACCAGGGCCAGAAATGGGGAAACTGGCTATAAAGTTTGTGATTCTGTTTCTGATACAGATGTGAGACACTAGAACAACAGGTCACGTCACTTGCAGACATTCTCAGGTGATTCTGCATTTATGGAGTGTATTGATTGATAGGGGGATGAGGCAGAGTATAGGAGTCAGCTGGAGAAGTTTATTTCTTAGCACAGAAAGAACAGTCTGTAACTAAACCTTAGCAAAACCAAGGAACTGATTATTGATATTTGCCACACCAAACAGCCTCTATACCCAGTCACTGTTCAGGGAGTGAATGTAGAGATGGTCTACTCCTACAAGTGTTTATGTCAATGACAGGTTGGACTGGTCTTGTAACACAAAGGAACTATATTAGAAAGGGCAGAGCATGGTCTTCTTCCTTAGGAGTCTTTGTTTTTGTTTAATGTGGCCTTCTACAACTCTGATGGACAGTGCAATTTTCTACGGTGTGGTGGTGTGTTGGGCTGGTAACATCACTTCAAGATAGGCCCACTGAAGCAACAAGCTAATTAAAAGGGCATGCTCAGTTATGGGACACACTATGGACCACTTGGAGGTTGTAGCAAAGGACAGAATGAAAAGAAAACTCAGTGCCATTATGAACAATGTTGCACATTCTTGCTCAGACACAATAACACTGAGGACTTTCAGCCAACAAATCATTCAGCAGAAGTCTGTCAAGATGAGGGTTCGTTTGTACCAACAGCAAGCAATGTCTGCATATTGCCTCACAATGCCTCACTGGGGCTGTGACTGCCAAGACTGTCAGAAGTCTTTCTTTCTTTTTAGTCATTCGGGTGTGTGCTCAGACTATACTGAGAATGTATATATTTGTTTATATGTCTATATATGTATGTATTTAAAGAGCTTTTGTAAAAAAGCTAAATTTTCCCCTGGGAAAAAAATAAACTTGTATCTATTTTTCTATCTATATAAAATTCAAAATGCCTCTAACAATTCTAAAGTAACTTTAATGTCTCCCAAGGGAAAGTAGACTGTAACAAAAACCTTTGGCTTGTAAAGACAATCCATAAAATAATCTTTATCGGTCAAAATATTTCTTCAAAAATAGAAAAATATTCAAAGAAAAGGAGGCAAAGAGATATGCCCAAAAGGCAATGCACAACGAACAAATCCCCATCCAGAATCTGAATCCTCAAAATATAAAGCAAAAATAATGAAGCAAGCCAGAATGTCCAACCCAGAAAAGCATAATATTTACAAGAACGCCTTCCCAACTTTACACGCACCATGCTAGAATGCTCTTTCTTCTTTGACTAAAATAGCCTGAGGGTGGGCTCAGGTGTGGTGATGTCAGGGTGGCCCCATCTTCTGGGACTCCACCAACAAGGAACAGAGAATATGAGAAAACTTAAAGACACAGCACCTCATACACCAATAATGAACAAAATGATCAGAAATACCATAAAAATAGGAAGAGGAATAAAGCGATGGCAATACAAAATTGAAATATATGTTAACACATAAAAGTTTTATTTTGAAAAGGTGTATAGTTGTTTGATGGACTGGCTAAATTGCATAGATTCTCTTTTAACCCTTATGTCTACTTGTTTTCAATCCATTCAATCCAGGTAATCATGTTTTGTGGGTGGTTTACAGCTCTAGGTGACCTTTGTTTCTGAATTCTATCCATCATAATGTCAATTTTCTCTTAACTCCCCTGAGCAGTCGGCTGGTAGCTCTTCTGGAGCTTTACTTAGTAGTAGATGGCTGTCATCAGAATGTAAAGAAATTAATTGGAGAAAAGGATTTCATGAACAGGCTTGGCTGTTCTGCAGAACATTGTTGAAAATGTCGGAATTTAAGATGACAATACAAGGCAAACTGGATAAGTCTTTGACTGGTTCAATTAAAACCTCCATACATGATAGCACTTTAATTAATTGTTTTATTTGTTAAACAAAGGGAAGACAAGAAGGTTTCATTTTAAGATGGCATCACTCATCAGTGTATATACTGTGCCTGCCTTGTCCAACTGAGGGTCTTCAAACGCTGGGGCCTTTCCACATAAACAATATCCCTTTAAGACTAAATGCCTATCTAGAAATTGCCTTCGGAAAAATGTGATGTGGGGTTTGCTGATGCGGACAGCATTACTGCTGATGTAATGGGATTCATGAGTATTAGCAGTGTGGGAGATTCATGGGTGTACGCTCTAGGTGCTGACAGATGAATTGTTGATTATTGAACTTTAAATTGCTAAAGTGCTATTAAATTTAGGGTATCATTTTAATAAGGGACTACAGATTAATTTTTCTGGCTGTGATACGATGCAAGATGATCACACATTGACAAAGAAATTAAACAGTGCAACTGTGTTAATTCTTATATTACTTAATGCACAAAGACATTTTTGAAACATTTCAGAGGCAATAGCCACTTCTATGTGCTGCCCAGGACTGTGTGCACAAATAATCATTTTTATTTATTCCAGTGAACTAAAGGCTCTGTGTAAACAAAAACTATCATTGTTGGTTAATTTTAATGGCGAATGATGCTGTGATTTTTTTTCTCCTTTCTTCATTCATCGCTGCTATCTGTACGGGCCATTTTATCACCTTATAAATGTGACATTTTTTCCTTGCTTTCCTCTACAAAGGGCTCATTTTAATTCAACTGCCTCTTGCAGTCTTCTGTTTCTAGCTAGCTGAAAAATACTCGAATATTTATTTAATCTATTTGTTCAACTGTATTTTTTAATGTAAATTAATATACTCAGTTTGTAAAGCGAATTTGCATGTGCAGGATGCCATTCATTCATTCTTTTTTCAAATCCCCTTATTCTAGTCATGTCATGGGGCAGGACCAAATTATGTACATGGTGCGAAAACATGACAGAACACAATCACTTATATGTAGAATACATCCCTCCATTACTGAATGCTCTCAATTCACATCAAAGTCACAAAGTACCTGGTGCAAGACAGCATCCAACCCTAGATGGGTTGTCAGTCCATCAAAGGGCCTATTCACAATCACCCCAGCTCTCACTTATATTTAGTAATTACACTAATCTGCAGCCTTTTGGGATGTCGCAAGAAAAATGGAGACCCCAAAGAGGTAGCCACTTTGACATGGAGAAGGTGCAGACTCTACACCATCAGTGACCAGGCCAGGTTTCGATCTCAGGACTCTAGAGCTGTGGGGTAGTAGTACTAAATATTCAATCAGTTCTATTTATCACCTTTTTTGATTAGTTGTTATTTTTTCTGTATATATTTTCTACAATATTATGCTGTTGTTGTGATTCTTACTTTCTGGCCCTTCTCTATCATTTCTGAACAATATTTTAGAGATATGATCTGCTCACCTAGTGAGTTATAAGATGAGTTGAAATCTAAGTAATCAATGTAGAGCTGAATGTTTGCTGGAATGCATTTTGTTATGCATGTAGTAATGAAATGAACTGCATTTTTCATTCCAACAGATGGCACATCAGAAACATTAGCACAGCTTTTACAAATCCCACACCAAATGGCATATAACAGAGATATAGCAACCAGATGGATTCCGTTTTTTTGCAGACCACTTATCAAAAGGGCAGCAAAGCTGAGGTAGTGTTTAGGAGCCAAAAGGGGCGGTGGATCCAAAAAAGTTGAAAAGGCATCAGATTATCACAAACCTGGCATATTCTACAACAGAGAGGAGACCATTCCACTTATTTATACCTTAGAGTCAGATGTACTGTGATGTGGTTTTATTTTTTTTACTGCTGTTGTTAATTTTTTATCAAATGCATTTTGCATCTGGGGACTCTGTGAAGCCTTAAATCAAAGATGTATTATCTACACATCGGTCATGAATATTCTTTCCCTGAGAAATTAGCATGTAATTATTTTATGGTTTTAATTTTTATCATTAATGTATTTTTCATTTTTTCTTTGATTAAACAACAGTCGTTACAATGCATTTTTACCAAATTAATTATCAGCACTCAGAAGAGAGGAGGATTACAAGGTGCTTTTTGTAGATTTGCATTACTTCACATTTGATTGTAGTCACATCAGTAGAATTGTTTCTCTTTTTGCAGGAAAGGGGGATTTGATTGGCTCAGACTTCCTGGCGAAAGAGCAGGTGATCAAGACTAATGCCAATGTGAAGGCGCTAACATACTGTGATCTGCAGTACATCAGCCTGAAGGGTCTGCGTGAGGTATTGAGGCTGTATCCTGAGTATGCCCAGAAATTCATCGGGGAGATCCAGCATGATCTTACCTACAACTTGAGAGAGGGGAGTAATAGTGATGTGAGTACTCATGAATGTCCACATATCAAAATATTATACTTTCAAATACAGATTATTATCTTTCTATTTGCAAGCATTGCAACAGTAAGACCAGAAATCTTTAAAATGACATGTACTATATGGTATTGCTATTTGTTATTGCAACCACCTTATCATATTTTACGATTACTATTAATCTTTGGTGATTCAATTAAATTAATGTTTTCATTTCTATTGAAGCAAACATTTGTGATGTTTGTCCAAACAGACTGCCTCATTTGTCCATTCACTGTCAAGCTAGATTAGCCTTATCTAATTTTAAAATCGGTGTGCTGTATGCTGATGAAAGTCATTTTATGCAAATATTCAAAATACGAGCACTTGACCTACTTGTTTAGAAAACTTCCTACTCCAAACTTGTCTGTTTATCCAACTAACATAAACTAAAACATGGAAATTCCGCCATCTTTATACCATCAGTACCCGTGACATATGGAGCATGATGACTCTAGTCATATGACTAGCCTCCCACGTTATTTAAACAATGAATGGAATAATCAAAAACAAAACTACATTTTGTTGCCTTCACCAAACAAATACAACATGGTGTGGTTTAACATACACTTTATAAGTTCAATTTATTCTCCTGGACATCACCCTCAATAACTCACAATCACATTAAAGTGCATTGACTATAAACAGAGCCTGTAGTTTCAGTTCTGAATCAATGTTCTCACCGTTATTTTAGAAACAAGAGCTACACAGTAAAATCAAGTCGTGACTCAGTCTGCTACACTATTTCTATTTATTTTCTTCTATTTGTTTTCTTTTATGTCATTTCTCTTTGGTATTTAAAGCTGAAACAAGTGAGACACAATTGCTATGGCAAATCACAACAAAACTAGGGGATGTAGGGGTTGAGGACCTGAGAATTAATGATAACTGGGAGCTGAAAAACCCAACAGCATAAAGTGGGAAGCCTAATCCTTTACTTTTTTGCTGAAGTCACCAATTGGTTTGTTCTCATAAGGTGTAATTTTGTGCACAAAAAAAGCTCAGTGTCTTGCATAACTAGACATCAAGACAAGTTGGACAGTGTATCATAGGGGGGTGTTTTGCTAGTACCGGTGAATCAGGAAGCGCTGGACAAAAAAAAACTGAAATGATTTCAAAACATTTAAAAGAATTTTTTATGAACACAATTAGTATAAAATAATGTGCTGAGGGTGGCATGGTGGCGCAGTGGGTAGCGCTGCTGCCTCGCAGTTAGGAGACCCGGGTTCGCTTCCCAGGTCCTCCCTGCGTGGAGTTTGCATGTTCTCCCCGTGTCTGCGAAGTTTCCTCCGGGTGCTCCGGTTTGCTCCCACAGTCCAAAGACATGCAGGTTAGGTGTCCTAAATTGTCCATAGTGTGTGTGTGTGTGTCCTGCGGTGGGCTGGCGACCTGCCCGGGGTTTGTTTCCTGCCTTGCACCCTGTGTTGGTTGGGATTGGCTCCAGCAGACCCCCGTGACCCTGTACTTAGGATATAGCGGGTTTGGGTAATGGATGGATGGATAATGTATAGAAGTATGTCATGGGGGTGCTATATCACACCTTCAGGTCCCAGGGTTTAACTTCCACCCTGATCACTCTATGTGTGAACATCCAATGTCCAAAATAGTTTAAACTTGAAAGATGTTCAGTAAGGTGAAGGTGAATGAGTGATTGTAAACCATCTCCATATGGCCAGCTGTGTTCTGTTATATAGTGGCATTCAGCCCAGAGTTGTCAGTTCCTCTCTTGTGTCGGCTGCTGCTAGGATAGGTTCTGGTTCCTTGTTGCCCTATAATTCAAAAAGGATGTTTAGATGATGGACGGATAACTGGATAATTTCTAGATGTTTCATTTCAACCTTTGATATACAGTGTGTTTCTGAAACTGGTAAAGGACATTGTATTACATGCAGATTCTTATATAATTGCATTTAAGAAAAAAGTGCTGAGAAGTAGCTACTAAGCTGATCCAAATCCAGTAACTTATTTGAAAAACGTGAAAGTACCGTGTGCTTAAAGGGCAAGACAAGGTCCTCAGTCATAGATAAGTCATAAAAGGTGCATGGTGTGAGGTATGAGGCTTATACTGTTCAGCCATCTCTTAGAAGGCATGGCGGCTGTTCATGCTATTCATGTCAGTTGTTTTTTTAAATTCTAATTTATAAGGAGGGTATAAGGAAAATGACAAGCTTTCCCTTATGAGGCTGAGGGTTTGTGGTTTATATGCAAATATTCATCAGATTAGATAGATTTCCAGCTTTTATGGAAACCTTTATTCATTTTGCCCTGCAAAACTAGACTCTCCCACCACACACACAAAATAAATTATGGATGAATCTAACATGCTGTGAACTAAAGCCTAATACTCAGAAGCCTTAATCTTGCATGAATATCCAGCCTCTGTCGTATGGCACAATCCAAGTCTTTTCTTATAATTCCCTGTGGTCAATCAGGCTTGCTACCTAGAGTTTTTTTCCACAGGCTCAAAGCTGAGTTGGCAGAAACATATCAACAATGTTGCATGCACATTCAGAAGCAGGGGCACAAGCTTACACTTAGAAAAACACAGCACCTCTCCCAAAGCTACATCCTCAGGCAGTTTCAAACACTTTAGAATAAAACACAAGTATGCCCATCTTACTTTTACAATGCAGATTGCTTTTCTTCATTTAGAGTCACAGAGCACACAGAAGTGACAGAGCTACATCCACTATTTCTACAGATGGGCAAATGGACATTAGACTGAAATTGTCCTTTTTGACATTTACACAAATTCTTCAATGGCAGGTCATTTTTATAGGATGTGCATTTTTATGGAAGTAGGGCAAAATTGTGCAGGCTGCTCATGGTTCTTTTCCTAATTAAAGTCAGCATCTATGGTGGATGCAGATACAGCTTCACATGTGTTTTAATTTTTGTTGGTTTAGTAATGCAGCAGTATGCTATGACAAAAAGTCCCACTTTCAAGAATTACCATGGAACAAAACTGACTTTTATAAATAATTCATGTGACTATTCAGCCTGGTACATTCCATAAAGTGATGGCATAGCAGAGACAGTGCATGGTAAGTAAAGCACAATAACTCTGTACGTTCCAGTTAATTACAAATGTGATAAATGTGCCAACATTCTGAAATGTATCTTACATGTACATTTATATCAGTAATAATAAGCAAAAACTGATAACCGTAACATCATTACGAGATTCCCATGATATCATTTAATAGCAAAATGGTAACAGCCATTCCACCAAAGCCCTAGCTCCCCTGAGATTTGAGTGTATTGCTAAAGCCAGATGTTCTGTGCTCATCTGACAGTAACTCTTTACTGATCTGTATCAATTTATAACCATTTTACTACTGAAGTAAAATAATTTAAAATGTAAGAACTTTGACCATACAAACAAAGATTCTTAGAATTTACAAGTATTATGCCATTCAGGAAAATCCAAAACAGCTTGGCTGGATCACACCATGGATGCTAACCGCCTGCCTTTCTATCTCTAGCCAACTCCTTCAAATAGTCAGCTGGCAGCAAAAAAGAGACAGCAACAGACCAGGAGATGCATGGATTTTTCAAAAAAGAAACTAAAAGGTTTCTCAAAAGACTGTGATCTCTATACTAATAAAAGGCAAAGCCCTCACTGACTCACTCATTCACTCACTCACTCACTCACTCACTCACTCACTCACTCACTCACTCACTCACCTCACTCACCTCACTCACCTCACTCAACACTAATTCTCCAACTTCCCGTGTAGGTTAATTAATGTTGACTTATTTTATTTTCTTAATGTGTCTCTTATTTTTCTATTCTTCATTATGTAAAGCACTTTGAGCTACATTTTTTTGTATGAAAATGTGCTATATAAATAAATGTTGTTGTTGTTGTTGACAACGTCCGCCATGTTGAACTTTCTTATTTATAGCCCCATCTTCACGAAATTTGGTAGGCGGCTTCCCTCCGCCAACCGAAACCGATGTACGTACTTATTTCGATGGTATGACGCCACTGTCGGCCGCCATATTAAACTTTCCAACGTCTCTAATTTTCCAACTTCCCGTGTAGGTAAAAGGCTAACCCCATCTTCACGAAATTTGGTAGGTGGCTTCCCTGCGCTAACCAAAACCGATGTACGTACTTATTTCGGTGGTATGATGCCACTGTCGGCCGCCATATTGAACTTTCCAAAGTCACTAATTCTCCAATTTCCCATGTAGGTAGAAGGCTGAAATTTGGCAGGCTCATTCCTTACAGCATATTTACAAAAGTTAAGCTGGTTTCATTTCGAAATTATATGCGTAACGGTCATAACAGTCAACAATGTCTGTCATGTTGAACTTTCTTATTTATGGCCCCATCTTCACGAAATTTGGTAGGCGGCTTCCCTGCGCTAACCGAAACCAATGTACGTACTTATTTCGGTGGTATGACGCCACTGTCAGCCGCCGTGTAGGTAGAAGGCTGAAATTTGGCAGGCTCATTCCTTACAGCTTACTTACAAAAGTTAAGCAGGTTTCATTTCAAAATTCTACGCGTAACGGTCATAACGGTTGACAACGTTCGCCATATTGAACTTTCTTATTTATGGCCCCATCTTCACGAAATTTGGTAGATGGCTTCCCTGCGCTAAACAATGCTAAAACCAATGTACATACTTATTTCGGTGGTATGACGCCACTGTCAGCCGCCATATTAAACTTTCCAACGTCACTAATTCTCCAACTTCCCGTGTAGGTAGAAGGCTGAAATTTGGTGCTGATTTCGGTGGTATGATGCCACTGTCGGCCGCAATATTGAACTTTTCAACGGTCTTTGTTACTTATGGGCCCATCTTCAAGAAATTTGGTACGCGGGTTCCCAACGCTAACTGAATCCTACTTACGTACACATATATGTCCATAGCCTGCAGCTCGTTCACCGTGTGAGGCGGCGTTAGGTCCCCCATCCCAACGCCTCCCACGTTGTTGGCTGCCTGCCTATATAAGGCCGTCCGTCGCTCCGGTCTCTACATTCCCTTCCTTGCTTCGCCGTGGGATTCACGTCTCCCTGCTGATAACTACAGCCTTTTTATTTAATCCACGGCTTCTCCGCTGTTATATTGTTCATTTATTACGATTATAGTTATTGTTTAGGTATTTTAGACTTACTTTACATTGTTCAGGTACCCATTTCCTTTATCATTCCAACCGTACTGCCATTACCATGTCTATCGAGGTGATCACCATCGATCAAAGAACTGTCACTTACCGAGTGGTTTCCATGCCCGGAGATGGCACCTACCTTTTCCATTCTCTTTGTTACATATTGCATGGCCAAATCAGGCTCACTCTTGATATCCGGAGGAACAGTGTCTTATGTATTGAATGACTGGGACAGGTTCAAGGTGTGGTTTAATTTTCTTCTTAATAAAAATTTTAAGGCACTACTTCGCCGCTGCGAAGCGCGGGTATTTTGCTATATAATATATAATATATATATATATTATATACAGTATAATATGAGGGGCCGTTCAGGAAAAAAAGATTGGTTCGTAAATATATACATTGGTTCAGATATATATATCGGTTCAGATACATTGGTTTGAATATATACATTGGTTTTAATACATCCGTTCAGATATATATTTCGGTTCAGATATATACATTGGTTGGGA